>JABWIB010015244.1:2513-12616 GCA_016617825.1 Platyplectrum ornatum
GTGTCTTCGCTCACCTTAGTCGACAATTACCAGGTGAGTGAAAGGTGGAGTGGGTTTGGAATTGATCCAGACTTATACCTCTTTTCCACCAAATACCCAGGTTCAAACCTGGGTTTTTACCCTGAATTTTTTCCAGGTCAAAAAAAGACCCCATTTCCACTGCAGTGTGAACCTGGGTTTTAAAGGGAAACCCCTTTTCCACTGCAGTAAACCGGGAAAAATCCCAGTAAAAACCCTACATTGGTCCCGGGGAAAAAACCTGGGTCACTTGACCTGGGGTTATGTTCTTGGGACCCATTTTTTTGTCAGTGGAAAAGGGTTATAAGTCAATGGATGGATGTCAAAGATGAATGTATTTCTGTCGGAGAGGTGGGGAAGGCTGTTTCAGTGTGTATGCAGCGTGTATGTAGGAGAGGGGAGGTATGGTAATTGTATAGTAAGGGCTAGTGAAGCACTAGTCTCAGTTTTAGGATGGTGCAAAAATCTTAACTTGGGATCACCAATTCAGGAATGATCCTTCTTCACATGCATGCCTAGATACTGTGGGGAGCTGGCTTTGGATCCATTGTTCTCTCACTAGGGAGTATATTTACTAAGCCGCGAGTTTGCAGTGAGATTGGAAAGTGGAGATGTTGCCCATGGCAACCAATCAGATCCACTTTCCAATCTCACTGCAAACTCACGGCTTAGTAAATATACCCCCAGGTCAGGTTATGGCTGCTAACTGGTCAGGTACCTAAATTTGTCAGCGCATTCTCAGTCATTTGGTAAATTAAGTACACATAGGAATACAAATGTAGTTCAACGACATATTCAACTTTACGAGAAATAATAAGGGAGAGATGGTTCTTGTAGGGCTTACTTATTATGCATTACCTATGCATACCCTCCAACATATGTAGATGTAGAAAATAGGTGCACTTGGGACAGCATGTCAACAAAAGGGAATGGGGCTTGCCATTCACCGTACAGTCAGTGCAGACAGACCATGGATTTATATTGTTATGTCCTCCATAACAATTAATATCACACTGTCCTTTTCTGCCATGGCTTATACTAATGACCAGGGATTGATAACGAGCCACTGGCTGATTTATGTTATGTGTTTCACTAGTACTGTACATACATGCAGGGCTGGTGTTAGGACTAGACCTAGCAGCTTCCCCCCAGCCAGGGTCCAGTGGTGATGTTGTCACATTGCGTTNGAACCCGTGAAGGAGCGCAGCAGGAAGAAGGAATTAAAAATGGGCTACTGTCTGATTGACTTTTGTACCCCAGGAGAAACTGTGCCGGCCTGCTCCTGCCAATAACCAAGAAAATGTCAATTATATATGGAAAAGGAATAATACGTTGAAATTTGCATACATTAATAGATCAGGGTTGCTGACTTATGGTTTCTCCCTAACAAAAAGCCAGCAGCATGGGGGTTAGGTGGAGGACCCCATTTATGAAAATCACGCCAGAAGCCCTGGCCTCTAGATGGCGAATTCATACTTTTACTCTTGGCCAATTTGATGCCCATCAAGTCCCGCCACCATAGTAATGATTGGGGCTGAAAGCAAAGATTTATACTGGATCACTACCTTCATCCTAGGGGGTATATTTACTAAGCGGTAAAATTGAAAATTGGGGATGTTACCCATAGCAACCAGAAATCAGATTCAAGTGCACATTCTCCAGAGTGTAAAATGAAACAGAGCTTGAATCTGATTGGTTGCTATGGGCAACATCCCCACTTTCCAATCTCACTGCAATCTTTCCACTTAGTAAATATACCCCCAGGTCTCAGATTTGCTGCCTCTCCCAGGGCACTGCGGGAAATACCCAAAATCCGGGAGTCTCCTGCATATTTCAGGAGAGTCGGCCACCCTGTATATAGTATGTCATTTTCGTATACTTAATTATTGTAAATCAACACTCTATAATAAAACTCATTATTTTATTAATATGATGTAACACTGTGACAGCAAATATCTTTTCTAGTCATTACACTGATATTAAATAGCCCGGTTAGGTGGTGACTGACAGTTTCCTGTGACAACAACTCGTTGCTATGGTTACACATGTAACTTCCTAGGGACGGATAGGACTGGAGGACTAACAGGCAGCTAGCTGCGGCGCTCTGTATGGTAAGCACAGCCTCTATGGTTACAGGAAGTGGACGGACAGACGCACAGCGACGCTCTGTCTCAGCTTGTGTTCTGCTGTAGTGCGAGGCCCAGACAGGCAATGCCAAGGGCGCCCTGTTTGGGGACCTGCAGTGTGTCAGCAGTTCCGGGTCCACGTCTCCGGTGGGGGATGGATCTGAGAACGGAGCAGAAGCTGTGAGAGGATCGGTGTTCACCGCCTGTCACCCCGGCCAGCTGCACAGGGCAGGTACGAGCTGAGGCCCCCATATCTGTGATGGTACAGCCCAGCTCTATGTTTATATAGCCCAGCTCCATCACCTACAGCCTCAGTAGCCTTCTCTCTGCTATAGAGACCCTGTATACTGTGTATTACTAGCCCCTGCAGGGACATTATAATCACCCAGCAAATGAGCACCTCTACTGCCTTCACTAGTTTAAATTTGTATTATTGTTAAAATATATATATTTTTTTATTATATATTTGTATATATATTTTTTGTATTATATTTTATTATTAATATATANTATTAATAATAAAAATCATATCATATTTTTGTTTTGTATTGTTATTTTATTTGGGATGTAAACTGTAAGCACTGTCTCCCACCCAGGTCAGACATAATTCCAATACATTTTGATAGTGTGAAGTGCAATTGGATGTTTGGGAGATCATAATTTTTTATCAAGATTTACCAGATAGTAAATACAGTTGCAAAATCACATGCATTGGCATGCTCATCAGAACCTTATGTCCATGGTAGTATCTTACGGTTGGGGAAAAAATGATTAGCTTCTGGAGCTTCCATTTTGTGGATCTCTAGCTAGCTGAAGGACCACATGGTATTAAGTTCGAATGGACCATTTAATCAAAGAAAGATGCTGCTTCACGTAATACAATACTAGCAAGAACATGTGGGCCCTCTGAGCTAATAACTCAGAGGGTCATCTGTTTTCCATATTTACTTGTGTGTATATACCGTATATATATGTGTATGTTTGTGTATATTGCCATATATTGATTATCTGTTTTTTGACAGGTCGTGATTTGCTTCTCTGAAGCTTGACAGTGAATCGTCACCATGTCTTGGTTTGCTGATCTGGCCGGGAAAGCTGAGGACCTTTTGAACCTTGTGGATCAAGGGGCAGCAACTGCTTTAAGCAAGGGTAAAGACGATGATGTCATCTTGACGGCCACCTCTGACAACTACTCGGAGAGGCAGAAAGAGAATATCCAGAGCTACTCAAAGCCCAGCTTCATCTCATCAGCCGCGGACAATATAAAACACCAAAAGGCCACCCTTTTAGCCGGCACAGCCAATGTAAAAACTGGCAAGCGGACAAACACAGAAACATCTTCTAGCACATCCTCAAGTATTTCCTCGCACAAGACAAGCAGCCAGTTTGTCCGGCGCAAAAAGTCTGAGCCGGACGATGAGCAGTTGTTTGATTTTCTCAATAGCTCAGACAAGGTGCACAATGGGGGGGTTCTGGAGCATAAGAGAGATACCAATAAAGAGACTGTAGCTGTCAGTCACTCTCGCCGGACCAGCTCTCAGAGCGTCAAGACAACTGAAAGTGTGTCCTCTAAGATTCAAGGTAAAAAGATTTATGTTGGGAAAGTGCTGGTTGCCGCCCCTCCTTTGAAGGTGTTAATGTTATTAACTTGATTTTAATCTGGGTTCGTGTGATATTTTTTGTTTGTGTAAGGGAAAAAATTTGCGTTGTTACAATGCGTATAAAAAGACNGTTGTGTGCTGTGCCATAATAGACGGGGAAAGCGCACAACCAGCTTTTTCCTGTCTTCGCGGCACATTGTATCGCCCTCTTAGTTTCTATTAATGTGACTCATCAACTGTAGATATATAATAATCGTGCAATCAAGCAAATATTGTGTAGAGTGAGGCATGAACTGATCTCCCTGGCCTGGTAACCTGTAGATTTAGCTGGCCTGAGTAATCCGACCGCTGTATGTTTCCATTAAGTCAGGGATAGGCTGGTCACAGGACATCGCATAGTGCTTCGCTGGCTTTCAGCTATGTGGCCTCCTTGGATATTTGTAACATTAAGCTTAGTAAGAAGGGCGGTATTGTTGCTGAAGTGCCCGTTATCTTGTTTATTGCTGTGTTATTACACAGGCATTATACATGTAGTGTTGACATTAAATTAAACACAAATGTTAAATGCATGGTTATGTGTTCACATTAAATGTATTTCCATATCCCTAGGCATGGTGCCCTGGAACCGCATTTGCCACCCTTTTACATACAGAATGCCAGCCCTCCTCCACTTCATATCATAGCAAGCTGTCATATGTTCTGAAATAATGACTTGACATATATTTCTTTTAATGATATCTTATCTTCCTTCTCTTTAATTTAACCCAGAACAGAGAAAATAGGAAGTCCCAATGCGAAAAATTATTAGCAAATACATAGGTCTTATTAAACCCATGTTAATAAATTGTCAGCATGGGAAGTATAAGAAACAAAGGCGTTCTATATTTCCAGTGAGATTACTTCATTATCTTACAACNTTTGTGATGAATTAAATGTTTAAGACAGAAAGTTTACATTTGTATATTATATACTATACTACTCCTCCACCCCCATTAAACAAATATATATCCCCCAGCCTAGGTTTAGTTTGTGCCGTAGTCTGAATTGCCAAATAAGTAATCCAATAATTACAGTAGTTTATGTATAAGGCTCTACACAGTTTCCAAGCCCCAAAGTAGAGTGATGCAACCTCCAATAATACAAACATAGTTCCAGTGAATGATGATATTAGTTGTGACATTGTAATCATCGCTGCATTTGCATTGAAGCACCTGCTACACATACAACACGTCTATGGGGTGCGCTACACTGACCTTGGGCCGATTCCATAAACATTTACACTCTGCTAAACCCTTTTTCTGGGGAGACAAATGCGCTATTTCTGAAGTGGGAATTTATGCTATGGCCTTTATTTTATTTCAGATGGTGTATGGCTGTTTGGATCTAGAATATAATTAACAGTTGGACAGTCCCTATGAAGTCCTAAATACTATATCTTTCTCATGTACAAAATAAAACCTAACTGATTTTATTCTAACGTTTATTATTATTATCAGCCAATGAACCCTTGGTAGGGTCCTGCATTGTATATATGTACAATGTAATGGAGTCTGCACTGCACAGTTTCTTCCTGTTTGCTTTATTTGTATAATAATAATGTGAGACGTCAGTTTAGATAAAAAGCTGCCAAGGATTTATCACAAAGCGTTAAAATCCATTTTCTCTGTTTACTTCTTTGCAGGTGATGAAGTTGATTCTTTGCCTGTACAGAACACTCAGGAAGATAAACCNCAGGAGGAGAAAGCACCGGAAGCTCTCGCCAGCCCTGGCCATATTAACAGAGACGCGCAGTCCCATGAACTGTCCAATCTCCGGCTGGAGAACCAGCTGCTGAGGAGCGAGGTCCAGTCCCTCAACCAGGAGATGGCCTCTTTAATCCAGAGGTCCAAAGTGATGCAAGAAGGTAAAGTCCTAGATGCNGCAGTGTGTCGTATGGCTTTTTCTGCTGTATGTGCTGTATAAGGGAATTATTCTGGACCTATAATAAATAGTCGTTTTCATAAATATATATGTCACAACTGTTGTATTTGTTGCTTACAGGGAGAATATTTGATTTTGGCATTTTGCACACTGTTACACAATTATTAGATTTGTTTCTAANAGATGCCATTTACCTCCCCTGCAATTCCTCATGGTCTCAACCCTGATGTAAATTTCCTCTTATTTGCAAACTCTGAGCCTGGAAAGCTTCACATAGATTCCTGGTATCGTAAAGACATACATACATTAACTGAAGATTGTTAAACAAACCTTTTTAAAACAAAACTGGTTTATGACACACACTAAGGTGGGAAGTAAGTTATAGAACGGCAAGGTTTAATACATAAGGGCAAACTAATCCACCCAGGGATAGTTCTCGGAGAGATCAGTATGATCCAGTAACATAGCAGTGTTATTCTCAGGACTGTGTCTAACTTATTATTATATAACTTATACATGCTCTGTCCTTACATAACATTGCTATGTGATAGGGCTCAGGGAGAGCCGTATGAGCCAATCNCATTGTAACCTGGCAGATCCATTCATTGTTCATTTATTATAACTTTAATCAGTTCCTAATGCTCCTGGGTCTATTTGCTGNTAGCTGTGTGTATCGGTTATGTTAGAGACCATTAGAAATGGTTACCTGTTAATGTCATACAGCCTTTTATCTGTAATTATGGAGGCTTCTGCTTAACAAGAAATCTTCCTCACTACAGAGTTGAATGAAGCCCAGTCTCGGATTGTAAAATGGAACGGAGACAATTCCAAAAGTGACAGGACGGTAAGAGAGTTGCGAGCTCAAGTGGATGATCTNACGGAGGCGGCAGCTGCAAAGGACTCCCAGCTGGCGGTGCTGAAGGTCCGGCTCCAGGAAGCAGACCAGCTACTGAGCAGTCGAACAAGCACCCTTGAGAAGCTACAAAGTGAGAAATCCAGGTGTGAGGCTGATGTACTTCTTTGCTTCTGGGTTTACTGCTGTGCATGTGGTGCTGCTGTCTAACAGTTTGTCATTCCCCAGAATCCTGCAGGATCACAGTGAAGGGAGCAGTCTTCAAAGCCAGGCCTTGCAGACCATGCAGGAGAGACTCCGGGAGGCAGAGGCTGCTCTACAAAGGGAACAAGACAGTTACAAACAGATGCAGGTAAGGGGTGCACAATCCTGGTATGGTGATTACTCGATATGTGTGGCTTCACCCTGATCCTTAATTGCCAAATGCATCCTGATGAGCTCTTTTGCATTGTTTATTACAGTAATATATTATATAACGATTTTTCCCATAGAATGAATTAGCAGCGCGACTCGGTAAGGTGGAAGCAGAGTGTCAGTCTCTGGCGGAGACAGTCATTACTGCAGAGAAGAAGCACATGGAAGAGAAGCGCAGGAGCGATGATCTGCAGCAGCAGCTGAAGGTTGCCAGGGCCACAGCCGAGTCTGTGAAACAAGAGATGGTGGATTATAAACAGAAAGCAACTCGCATCCTCCAGGTGAGACCCAGAGGCGCGTCAGGGATGAGGAGAGTCCCAGTAATAACCAGCTTGTATACATGGCTCTACCTGTTGTGAAAAAAAAAACATAAACTGGACTTGAAAGATGACACCTTTACCTCCTCCTATACATCTAATGTTTTGGACCACAAGGGCATGTACTTAAACTGTAGTGGTTAGGTGTAGTATGTTAGTAAGTGGATAAGGACATCAGATAGAGAGGCTAGTACAGTAAAGCAATTATAACCAGGGATACCGACTCTCCTGCAATATCCATGAGACTCCCGAATCTCCCGAACCTGGTCTGAGGCAGTAATTCACTGCCTCAGCAATGGCCTATATATACTATAACAACCGATCAGCTCTCTCTTCTCTATCACATCCTAGATAATGTCAGGTAGAATCTGATTGGTTGCTCAGGGCAACATCTCCACTTTTCCTTTCCCATAGTTTCGTAAATATAGCCCAAGGTCTCCTAACCCTAACGGCCCTGATGGCAGTGAACACATTGTCCAGAGACTTTTATTGTATTGTGAGCCATAACACATACACCTACCCCTCTCTGTGAGATTGAAAAGTTGGGATGTTGCCCATAGCAACCAATCAGATTCGAGTTTACATTCTCCAGTGTGTAAAATGAAACTGAAAGCTTGAATCTTATTGGTTGCTATGGGCAACATCCCCACTTTCCAATCTCACTGCAATCTCGCCGCTTAGTAAATATACCCCTGGTGTGATAATGAGGGATAGGTCTTTTCATTAAACCCCCGATGTGATGTTTTTCACATTGTTTTTTTTCTCCCAGTCCAAAGAGAAGCTGATCAGTAGCCTGAAGGAGGGGTCCGGCTTTGAGGGCCTGGACAGCCACACAGCCAGCAGCATGGAGTTGGAGGAGATGAGACACGAGCGGGACCTGCAGAGNGAAGAAATCCAGAAGCTCCTGGCCCAGATACAGCAGCTGAAAACTGAGTTACAGGTGCAGTTACCTCACCTTACAATAAGCAGCGACATAATATAGTTGTCCCAGACAACTTCTTAGTTAGTTGACTGTTTAAAAAAAAGTTTTAAAGTTTTCTTTGTGATTTCAGCGCATTCATATTCTAATAATGAATTTCTGTAATATAATATGTAATGAGCTTTAGTCTGATTGCATAGTGCACACTCATCCTGTGTCTTGTCCTCTCTCAGGATCTGGAGACTCATCAGGTGAATGAGGCAGAGTCGGCCAGGGAGCAGCTGCAGGATCTGCAGGAGCAGATGGCTGATCAGAGGAGAGCGAAACAGGAGCTGGAAGCAGAACTGGAGCGCCAGAAGCAGGTAATAAGCCAGCATTTCATGAATGTATAGATAAATGTCATATGCAGACAGTATGATTAATGCACTCCCTGCTTCTCCTGGTATAAATATAAACTGCTTTGTTAGATCCACATTGCACTGATGTATGTATTCTTCTCCGGTACCTCACCAATGCACTCGATGTCCTAGTGATAAATACTTACCACTGGCCTTATGCATAATGGGGGGGTCTGTTAAATATAATGTGTAGTAATATTTATTAGTTGAACTTCAGTGGTTTCATGAACTTCATTTCTTTCCCACCAGGAATTGCAATATACTCAAGAGGATCTACACAAGACCAAGAATACTCTGCAAGGGAGGATCCGGGACCGAGAGGACGAGATTCAGAAACTCAGGAATCAGGTATCTTGACAACCTTGAATTTACTTTTCTTTTCTGTGTTACTTATAACTGATCAGAGGAATGGGAAACAATAACAATAAACCATAATGGGAGAGGAGCTTTGGGTTTTATTTGCTGCAGTAGACATGAGTGGAGTGCTTTTAAAATAAAGAGATTAAATGTTTCCACCACATATTAAACTATGTGTTATTCTTCCCCTAGATCACCAACAAAGCTCTGAGCAGCAGCAGCCAGAGTGAGCTGGAGAGCCGGCTGCACCAGCTGACAGAGACCCTGATCCAGAAACAGACCATGCTGGAGAGTCTGAGCACCGAGAAGAACTCCCTGGTCTATCAGCTGGAGAGGCTGGAGCATCAGATGAAGAGTGTGCAAGGGTCCAGCGGGGGCTCCTCTATCAACATGTCTGCTGTGGACAGTGCGGAAGGTAAACATAGGAGCAGCACGGGGTCTAGAATGTGTATGGCCACACGGTACGGGGTTCTAGAATGTGCATGGCCACACAGTACGGGGTTCTAGAATGTGCATGGCCATACAGCAAGCGATTCTAGAACAGCCGCAGGGTTCTAAAATGTACAGCCAGACAGTGCGGCGCTCCAGACTGTTAATGGCCAAACAGAGTAGGGCTCTTGAATATGTAGAACCACACGACTCAGGGCTCTAGAATGTGTAGGATCACACGGCACAGGTTCTACACTGTACAGCCACACAACACTGAGGCTCTAGACTGAGTTCTGCCCATGCCGCAGAGGTTCTAGACTGGGTTCTGTCACACAACACAGAGGTACTACACTGTTCGGCCACGCAACACAGGGGTTCTAGACTGTGTATGGCCAAACTGCATGGGTTCTAGGCTGTGTATGGCCTCACACCACTGGCATCTTGAATGTGTGCACCCACAGTGCATAGNACGTTATGATGTATGCAGAGAGTGTCGGGTTCTAGAATGTGTCCATCACCCTCTTTGTGCGAGTTTGCAGTGCACTGTCCGTGTTGGTGATAATCTATTGCCTTGTGTCTTCCAGGTACACGATTGAGAAATGTTCCAGTTTTGTTTAGTGACACAGACACCAATGTTGCCGGCATGTANGGAAGAGTCCGGAAAGCTGCCAGTACAATCGACCAGTTCAGGTACATATCGCGTAAACTCAGCGCTCCAGTCTTCCTGCACTGTGTATAATGTGTCATAAGA
>JABWIB010015249.1:3285-15521 GCA_016617825.1 Platyplectrum ornatum
ATTCCCTTCCCCTCTTTATAGTGACTATGTACTTTATATAATGTACTTTATATAGTGCACCATCACCAGGGAGTAGATAATCTCTATAAAGTGCATATTGTTTATATTAGGGTTCTGTGAAGAAATATACTATTATATCAGTGGCAAAAGCAAGGGGGGTTTCTGTTGCCCAGAAACCCCCCTTAATGTTGCTGTATTATATATTAGTATTAGGAGCTGGCACACACTAATCTATCCTATAATATATGGTGCTCTATATAAAGTACATATTAAGTATAAAGGGGGTAAGGGTATATCAGATATTGTAATATATGCAGGGTGTATTAATAGTTTGGAGATTATTTAAAAATTTGGAAACCCCTCTTCCAAAATCCTGTGTTTGCCCCTGCATAGGACTACCACAGCTGTTGCAGCAGGGAAGCTAACAGCTAATACTGTTATCACCAGCCGCCGATTTTGACGTTATAAATGATGTAACGTTTAACATCCTTGTCTCTGCTTAATTTGTTGCTACAAATGGCACAGATGCTTTTACACAAGTTGTCTGAATTGGGATAGGTGAGGTGGATTTTTTTTGTTCTCTGCCCAGGCATGACAATGTGCTTATCACTTGCACAAATTGCTGCCACTGGACACTGGCTTTCTCCGTTACAGATAACATCATCCTCCACATTAGTGTCCACTTGTTGTCCAACACCAACACCATCATTATTGCTGTCTGATGATCTGACTATTTCCACAGTTGCATCCTCTGTTGCTAAAGGTGATGTAACATCTGTTGCGACTAGACTGGCAACCATCCTCACGTTAAATTAATTAAAGTGTTGTCAGAATCCCTGGTGTCTGACACAATATTTCTGGACCCTCTAACTGTTACACCACCCTTAATAAATTTGGACTTTTTCAAAGTCATTTGGGCCTTACTTTTTTCATATTTCCGAACCACCCATCTCTAATAATAATTAATAATAAATTATGTGACATTTTTCATCAAACCAGATACACCATTAATTGATTGTCTTTTACTAGTTTTCCAGATGATAAGGATTATACTATAGCCCTCTAATGGTTCATATATGTGATATATAGAAAAAATTAAGACAGTGTTTAATTTTATTTATATACTTTTGGATATTGTGTATTTTGTCTATTGTTAAAAGATGATGTTCTAACCATGCATTATGTATGTGTGTATTGATTTGTTTGCCTGTATTGTTTTAATTCCCAATACTTAATATTAATTGCAGAGCCAGCCATGGTTACAGAGCTGACAGCCTCTAAAACAAACATCAGTACTGTATATGTCAGTTGGAAGCTTCTAGAAGGAATTAAAAGTTATTACCTGGTGGAAGTGTTGGGAGATCCATCCCAGAGTATCATTGCCATGACAGAATCTGCCACTATCAGTAACTTGACCAATGGAAACCAGTACACAATAAGAGTCTCTGCCATTGCTGGCAATGGTCTACAGGGAAGCAGTAAAGAGATTATAGTAATAAGTGAGTATCAATCATCGACCCCTCCTGTGTAAATTATAATTATACAGTTATGATGTATTAAGTGTTTTCTCTACAGTTTCAGATATCATCAGTGTTACAAATATTGATACTACCTCTGTCTGGCTTCGCTGGGATCCAAATGTTGATGACAATACCACTTACAATATCTCAGTGTATGGAGAACCGTCCATGAACATAACTTTGAATACAACTGAAACACTGATTAGTAATCTGGTACCTGGGAATTTCTATCAGATACAAATTTCTGCATATAAAAGAAACATGTTATTATACGGCTACAGTGACAAGATCACTTTATATACATGTAAGTACAGTTATTTATTCAGATTTAAGCATGAAGTGTTTTTATATATATATATATATATATATATATATATCAATTCGTTTTTAGTGAAAAGTTTCACTAAACATACTTCTGACAAAAGGTATATTTTAATCTTATTTTATAGTCTGATAATTTAATAGCAGACACCTAATTAGTTAAAATAATTTTCATAATATGACATTTTATAACAATATAACAAGAAAGCTGACTATGCAGTGATTATTTGACAGATTATCAAATAATTTAAGCAAAACTGCCTATTTCAACTCTATTGGACTGGATCCAGAGGTTTGTGTTGCCGCAGTGACCAGACGCACATTCCGCTTTATCCAGAGGGGCATTTTTTCTGCTGAAACACGCATCTGCCTCAGTCAGAGCCCTAAGTGCAGAGGCTGAGGCTTCTATAGCTGTAGTCTCTGCACTTTCGCCCCATTGATTTTTTTAACTCATAAAAACGATGACAGTTGAAGCTGCTGCTATAATGCTTGACAATTAATAGTAACAATATTATGAGTGAGTTTTTTAATGCTGGGATTTCCATCAATAGCCGTGTATAGTAGCAGCATGCCTATAATATGCCAGATTTTTATCAATTAAAAAATAGCAAATAAAGTTAATAATTGGGAAAAAATGGGGAAAAAAATCCACGAAACACATTTTTAAAACTAAATTTATAATTAGAAATAAATGGAACATTGTTTTTTTCTTACCCTTAGAATGGAAAATTGATGATGGTGCAAGTGCAGTATAGGTGCAGAGGGTGCATCCCCTGCACCGCATATTTAAATGAGAGATCCTCCCCTTCTCCCATTTAAGTATGCAATGTAGCAGACAGATGTGCAAGCAGACAGATGTGCAAGCAGACGGATGGCCACCTGTGCACCTATTTGTATGCATGTTAAGCCGCTCTGTGCATGCGGCATGCTCTGTTTTCAGGGCAGATATGCAAGTATGGATCATCTCCTATTATCTTTAGCAAATACAGTAGCAGCAATGTGCGCTGAGCTGACCAAATACTGGTGACCAATGTGGAAGATGATAATGTCCACGTTAGATCTTTCTGTTGCTTTATGCCCAAAGATGTGTTTGCTGGGAATTTTCCATAAAGAAAGTACAAATATGTACAAATATGTTTTTGCCTTTCTCACGTTTCCTAAGTTTCCTGTGGCCAGGAAATAGTTCTCCCCTACCTTACCCCATCTCTAATAAAGTGGACCTCCCTTGTAAACTCTGTATGTCATGAAAAATTCATATACTCCACTAGAGACACACCTGACAAGTTACAAAACCGAATATGGTCGTACTAGCTTTACTC
Source organism: Platyplectrum ornatum (assembly GCA_016617825.1). Classification (NCBI taxonomy): domain Eukaryota; kingdom Metazoa; phylum Chordata; class Amphibia; order Anura; family Limnodynastidae; genus Platyplectrum; species Platyplectrum ornatum. The sequence continues at coordinate 6,446 of JABWIB010015249.1, forward strand.
CAGCAATTATGTTGGGAGGTATGCTAACTCCCCCTGCCCTTGTTTAGAGTTAAGCTATTAAAAGTGTTCTTGGGGACAGTTGGCGTGTTACCTTTGTGGCAATCTGCTAAGCACAGGGGTCAATCTAATGGTGAACAATCACCAGCTGACATAATGTTTCACTTTGTTATTTAGTGTTGTGCTTGTTCAGAAGTGATGAATGCATGGTCACAGAAAACATTTGCGTTTGGTTGTGTTCTGAGGGGCATGTTGAGGGAGGCAATGGGTGAAGGGACGTAGTCAATGTACAGTTAGGGAGTTCCCAAGCAAACGCAGACATATAAAAGGATGGTTTATATTAAAAATTTTCTCTAGCAATGGGCTATGTCTAAGTTCAGGATGACCTTATTTATTTTATTTATCGATTACTCATGCAATATATATGGTCACATAATCATTGTACCCATGCACAAGTATCCAGATGTAGTATTAAATGGATATAAAATTAAAATTTACAAGAGTAAAACGTGTTTTACATCACAGTACCAACAATATTTGTTTAGTGTTATGCTATTAAGCTATTAAAAGTGTTCTTAGGACAGTTGGCGTGTTACCTTTGTGGCAATCTGCTAAGCACTCTTCTCCTGTTCATTATTTGATAAGTATGTTTCCAATTTATATGATCTGTCTTTATGTATGTTGTGCATTTATTTATTATTATTTATTAATGCATATTTATTAGGCACTACAAAGTGTCCACAGTGGCGTACAATGGGGAATACAGACAGACAGAATGGGTGGGGCTTGTCCTGCCTGAAAGCTTACATTCTAACAGAGATTGGGGAGTTCATACATAAGGGCAATTAGACATACACATACACTAGGAACAATTTTAGTCAGTTCCCAATTAACCTACCAGTATGTTTTTTGGGGTGTGGGAGGAAACCGGAGTACCCAGAGGAAACACACGCAGACAAGGGAAGAACATATAAACTCCATGCCTTTGCGTTTCTATTTAATAATACTAACTCAGGACACCTTTGGTTACATTCTGTATTGCCATTACTTACTTATTTATTTTTGTATGCTTTTATTATTTGTATTTTGTTGGAAAACAAAAAATTCAATAAAAACTACTCAATTAAAAAACAAAACATAACCCAGTAGTAGAAATGCATTGAAAGCTCTCCATTCTGTAGCAATTTCATTACTATATTACTGCTATACATGCCAGTTAATCTAATTTATTTGAGGCAGGCTAGCTGAATGGACATCCTGTCAGACTAGCCGTCACATAATCATTGTACCCATGCACAAGTATCCAGATGTAGTATTAGATGGATATAAAATAAAAATTCACAAGAGTACATAGCGCTATATGTAACAATTAGATGCCCTTCTTCCTTATTGGAAAACATGTTTTTCATCACAGTACCAACAATGTTCTTTTCTCCTTTATTCTTAATATTTTTACATATACATTCCTCCACAATCCACCATGTAAAAATAAGAAAGCAGGAAGAATATATAGTGAAGAATGTTCAATACAGTGTAACAGTAACACTGGTTGGTATCTGTGTGCAAAAGTAAAAAATAGAGTATTCTCCCTGCATGCAATAACAATTAATTTTACCTCCTCTGCAATTCAGCATGGTTTTGCCCACTCATAATTTTACGCTCGCTAGTATATAAGTCTGGATCTGGATCATAAGGCACAGTTCAATAATACAGAAATAGACACAGCTTAATTTTCTCTCCTCAAAAGCTAAGCCTCTCACTATGCTGCTCTACGTTGACTCAAAAGAACAATAAAGCTTAGATCCATATATAAATTCCTTCACTAAATCCTAACATGAAAAAGCAGATAATACACTTTTATTGGGAAAATTAAAAAATGCTAAATCATTGAATTAAGCAAATTAAGCTCTAAAGCCCTTAATCGTTAATCTTTTAGTGTTGAAATTATTATATAACAAAGTATTATTTTACTGTATTCATTCTTTTTTTTTCTATTAGTACCTGATATAGTGAAGATGCTTACAGCAAGTAATAGCACCACCACCTCTATATCTCTGAGCTGGCAGCACCCTGATGGAAATGCAAGTTCCTATGTCATAGAAATGTTACATAATCCAACATTCAGTTTACCTGTAAACACAACCTCAGCTACAATACCGGATCTTACACCTGGCAATTATTATATCTTCTTGGTTTCTGCTCTTGTTGGAGGAAACGTAAAAGGTCATAGTTCTGAAGCAGCGAATTACACATGTAAGTGTTTATGAAAAGGGCTTCACTGACAACATAAATATATATTCATAGGTTTGGTTTATGTGTAATGGGAAATAAAACATAGCATATTTTGATGTAACTAAAATTTTTTTGTCTGGTGCCACTTTTAACCATATTTCTTTTCTTTACTTCTACTGAATAACTTTTAAAATTAGTTTTTGTCATTTGTTGATGTTTTAGAAAGCACAGAACTGAAAAAGGATCTGATATTGTAGACCACCTCTACTAGACCAAACCACCAAATTTACTTTTTGGCGGATTACTGACTAATTAAAAAAGAATTTTGCACAATTTTTTAAATGTGCAAACTACTGCTTTTTTGCTTAAAAAACAAAACCAGGTGGTGCTGGTGACAAGCTGGTGATTGTAGTACCAGAAGCATCGGCATGGCTTTTGTATTTTCCCCAAAATGTATCATCTTCTGCCCTTCGTCTGCTCACCATAATAATAAAAATAATGTAGAAGAATGTAGAAGATGGCATTAAAGTGCATGCCATCTATCCTTCATCATTAATGAGTTACCCTACTTACTGTATAAATGTTTCAAGTGTGGGATTTTTAAAATGGTAAAAATAGTCCCTGAAATACTTGGGTATGATTATTTTATTTTTTGGCTCTTCAGCTATTGGACCCAAACTGATGATATTTAGAAGTGCCTGGGGTTAATTAGCATTTACATTAACTATTCATTATGTCAAAATATCTCTCTGTGTTCAACAAGGCCACTCTGCTATCATTTGTATATCTACTCCTACACTACCTCGTAATTAAGTCAGACAGAGTCACAATACTGAATGTAATATATTTTGTCTTTCTTATTTGACAGCTACTGTATCTCATCTGCGTTCACACTACTAATCAGAGCTTCTACAAATATTGTATCAAGTAAACATTTTAATGGTTAGGCACACCAGCAAAAAAAGGGACACAATGTCAACTTATCTATAGATATTTTGTCATTCACTATATAGACTTTTTAGTGGGGCTGATGGAAAATTACATTTTTGGAAAAAAAATTCTACCCAAAATATGCATAACATTGAACCTTGTGTATAATTTTGTATAAACTTTTTTGTTTTTTATAGTACCTGAAAGAGTAAAAAATCTTACAATAGACAACATCACTGCCACTTCTGTATCCCTGAGCTGGCAGCAACCGGCTGGAAATGCTAATTTCTATGTCATAGAAATTTTGGAAAATCCAACATTTAGTGTAACTGTGTCCACAACATCTACAATAATAGATGGTCTATCCCCTAGAACATTTTACACATTCTTGGTTTCTGCTGTCATTGGAGGAAACATCAAAGGAGACAGTTCTCAAATAGTAAATTATACAAGTAAGTGGCTAATAAGATTTTTTAATTTACATTTTCTCATTAGAAATCAAATCAAATATGTAGTTTACCCAAAAAATAGTTTTAAAGTAATCATAGGCATTTCAAGTGTGTAACATTTTGAACAAATTTATAACACATTTAAAGTTTTGAATAAAGATTTCGTTTAGATTTTCTAGACTGTGGATGTTGCCTATAGCAACCAGTCATTCTCCAGTATGTAATAAGTTAAAATGTGACTGGTTGCTATGCAACATCTCTACTTTTGTTTTCCAAAGCAAAAAGAAAGTGTTCTGTATAAGTGATGCACATTAAAATGTCCAAATTATCCCAGGAAATAATATTTCATAATTTTATTTAAATAGCATATATTTTATTCAGATAACACATTTTATTCAGATAACACATGTGCATAGGCTTCTGCGAGTAGGCAGAAGCCTACACATGTGAGCCCTAGCCCCCTTAGGAAAATATTGCTCTCCTTAATAAATAATAACAGATTGCCCACTAAACAGAGTTTGGTCTATAAGTGTATTCATGAAATGGATATGAGATGATGTTGTTGCTGACCCGGAACTAATATTTATATTTATTCACAATTATACTATCTTTTTTTTGCACAATTTCTAAATTTTAATTATATTTCGCTGCTACGAAGATCTCTCCCATGATCTTATGTGTTATCTGAATAAAATATATGCTTTTTAAATAAATTAATGAAATATTATTTCCTGGGATAATTTGGACATTAACCCCTTAATGACGCAGTCTATTTAGGACTTAAAGACGCAGCCCTATTTTTCAAATCTGACATGTGTCACTTTATGTGGGAATAGCTTTTTAATGCTTTCACATATTCAACTAATTCTGAGACAGTTTTTTCGGGACACATTGTACTTTAAGTTAGTGGCAAATTTTGGTTTATGCCATTGGTGTTTATTGTGAAAAATTTCGCCATTTTCCCAATGTTAAATTTTTTGCCTGAAAACAGATAGTTACACCACACAAAATAGTTAATAACTAATAATTACCATATGTCTACTTTATGTTGGCATCATTTGTTAAAGCTACTTTTACTTTTTTAGGGTGGTAGGGGGCTTATAAACCTAATAGCAATTTTTCACATTTTCAAGAAATGTAAAATGTATTGGCCAGTTCACATTGATGTGACTCTGAGGGGCCTGCATATTAGACACCCACATAAATGACCCCATTTAGAAAACGGCACACCTCAAAGTATCCAAACAGCACTCCGGATGTTTGTTAAAGCAAAGTGAGGGTAAAATTTTTACATTTCCCTTTTTTTTTTTTTTTTTAATTACATGTTAATTAATTTTATTTTGGACTGATGTTAACCAGGACAGATGTTACCCATAAGACAAAATTAAAAATGTAATCCCCTGATTCTGCAGATTTCAGAAATATCCTATATATGGTTGTAAAATGCTATTTGGGTACACCGCAGGGATCAGAAGTGAAGGAGTGGCGCATATTTTTAGTGCAGATTCAGCTGGAATGGTTTTAGTGCGCCATATTGCATTTGCAGAGCCCCCGGTAGTATCAATAGAGTAAAATCCCCCAACAAATAATACAATATTGTAAAATACACCCCTCAAGAGACTCATATACAGGTACAGTGAGCATTTTGACCCCACTAATGTTTAGTAGCGTGAACATTTTTCAGGGCGGGCAGGGATTAACCTTTCATTTTTTAACATATAATTATTTTTTTTACATTTTTTCATTCATCAAAAATTGGCATAGTACTCACGGAAGTTACTATGTGGACTATAGTGAATGAAACTAATGTGAATATCAATTTTTTATGCTGGAAATATTCACATTAGTTTCATTCACAAAATCTGAACATAGTAACCGCCATGAGTGCTATGCCAGCTTTTGATGAAATAATTAAAAATAAAGAAAAAATAAAAATAAAAAGCCACACGGACACACCAATATAAACTTTTCTGACATACATGTACGCCCTGGAGCGCGAACTACCTTCCTGACAGGACATAGAGTGGGAAGGGGTTAAATGTGCATCCCTTATACAAAACACTTTCTCTCTTTTTGTTTTTGAAATATAATTGAAGTTCTGGGGATAGCACCCCCATCCCATATATGATTTAAATTTTTGATTTTTCCGAAAGTATAAAGGTAATTGGGGAATTGTGGTGATTTGTCCCTCTCAGGAATTAGGGTTTGAGGTATGTAAATATTGAATACCTTTGTTTTCTGCAATTTAATAAATCTAGTCCCACAATTTTAACAATTTAAGCAGATTCAGTATAACTCTCCGTTTTAAAAAACAATAAAAAACAAACAAACAAAACCTTAAGAAAATGCTTTTTTTGAAGCTTTAACAAAGAGGGTAATAGGAGTCAAGGGTATCTACTGTTTTTAAATATTGTTTTTCAGTGTTATTTCTACATATAATAATATGTAGAAAATATTGGTTTTTAATATAGTAGTCTTTGATCCCTAACAGGACCAGAAAAAGTTCAGAACCTTACAGCTGAGGCAATCTTCACCACATCTGTATATCTGAGCTGGGAAGCACCTGTGGGAAATGCAAGTTCTTATATAATTGAACTTTTGGGCTATTTAACGTTCAGTTTAACTGTAAACACAACATCTACTACAATATCGAATCTTATCCCTGGCAATTTTTATACATTCTTGGTCTCTGCTTTTGATGGTGAAACTCTTAAAGGAGATAGTTCTCAAGTTGATGTTTATACAAGTAAGTGCCTATGATAAATATAAGATTCATATATATGTTTGCTCCTTGAATGATAAGAGAGAATCACATAATAGGCGATTAGCTTTTTTCAGATTTGTAAGTGTCTGCCATGTTTAGTAAGCCTCCATTTTCTATTGGATTTAGGGTCCCATAAGGAGCGCCACTGATCAGATTTTATGTTGAGGTTTAGAAGGGGTTGACATTGATTTGCACCTCCCGTTACCCCGGAGAACATGAAGAGCCCCCCAAGACAGCGTTAAAAAGTGTAGGAGGTGGGAAAACTGGAGGATGGAAAACTGTTTATAGTATGCCACTGAGAAATCATCCAGGCCACGAGACTTCCCACCAGCTGGTTGGCCTGCACAATTTCCTCAGTGGTAATAGCTGAATTGAGCAAGGACAGTTGTGACTGAGTTTGAGGGAAGGCGGGATGCAGAAAGGAAATCAGCGATTGCCTGCGGGTGCTGTGTGCGGGTGGAGATGGCAGAGGATGAGTTCGATTATACAGATCGCTATAATAAAACTTATATGCAGCACAGCATTCCTGTCAGATGGCTTTTCATAGATACAAGTTTTTAGCAGTTCATCTTTAAGATCTAGGTAGTGAATTTCAGAGTGACTATGCTCAAAGGTAAATTTTATGGGATTAAGCATACTAATTTCTTCCATAGCTTCTCTGAACTTTGCTTCTGACCCTTGCCACAAAATATGTAAATCATCTATGTACATGTACTTGAATAACTGGCCTTGGCAGTGAGTGTTCTTTAAAAACAAACATTCTACCTCATACATGTATGAGTTGGCTATGAGGGGGGCACTGGTGACCCCATTGCATATCCAGAGGTTTGCAGGAAAAAATCCCTGTCAAAGAAAAAGAAGTTCCTCCAAAGTTTTATGTCCATGGAGTTTCTAGTCCAGGAGTGCCTGCTTCTGTTTTTTCTATGTATATATATATATATATATATATATATATACATAGAATAGATGAATAGAAGTAAGTTGATTTCTTAGATTGAAAATATATTGTTTAATTGTGATTGTAGTGTTATCTATGCATCTATGTACATAAAAAGTATAATTTTGTTGTTAAAGTGTGCTTCAATATAATTTATTTGTCTGAAATATAGACATGTTAATTTATGCTTATTTTTGTTTGATATATATTACCTGTAGTTGGTTCTCTTGCACTGTATAATCATTTCTTGGCCATTCTTTTTTATGCACAAATTATCTGTTAGAAAAATAAGCTTAAGTTAGTGAAATAGAAATCAAAAGTAGCCTTGTACTTTAAATGATCTTTTAAAACTACTGAAGAAGATCTGCAAATGAAAAACTTTCATTTTGACATGTAAGCCAAGAAAGTCCAGTTTAGTTTTTATTGCACTGTCTCTGTTATCTACAACAGGGCACATCTTATATCTAATTATCAGTATGTCAATCAGTTGTTTACATTGTTTAAAGCTGGCAACTAATAAATATGAATTCATGTAACCTGTTTTACCATATATAATTCATCATTTTAATTTGGTGTTGCTTTAGATGATAATTATTGTTTTATGCTTTGTTCCTTTTTTCTTACCAAAAGCTCCAGCATTAGTTCAGAACCTTTTAGCTGAGACAATCCTTACCACTTACTTAAATATTTTTTATCTACTATATTGCATCTTTCTTCCTTATAGCTCCAGAAAAAGTTCAGAATCTTACAGCTAGTGAAATCTCCACCACTTCTGTGGATATCATGTGGGAAGCACCTGTGGGATATGCAAGTTTTTATATCATTGAAGTTATGGGCAATTCAACATTCAGTATAATTGTAAACACAACATCTATTACAATATCGAATCTTACCCCTGGCAATTTTTATATATTCTTGGTTTCTGCCCTTGTTGGAGGAAATGTAAAAGGAAATAGTTCTCAGGTTTATCTTTATACATGTAAGTACATGTGATGAATAGAAGTAAGTTGATTTCTTAGATTTAATAGATATTGTTAATCCTGTTTGTATTCTTAGCTATGTACATAAAAAGTATAATTTTGTTGTTAAAGTGTGCTTCAATATAATTTATTTCTCTGAAATATAGACAGCAAAGAACATATTAATTTATGCTTATTTTTGTTTGATATATATTATCTGTAATTGGTTCTCCTGCACTGTATAATAATTTTTTTATGCACAAATTATCTGTTAGAAAAATTAGCTTAAGTTAGTGAAATAGAAATCAAAAGTAGCCATGTCTAAATATATTAAGATTGTAAGATTGTATTTACTTTAAAGGATGTTTTAAAACTACTGAAGAAGTTCTGCAAATGAAAAACCTTCATTTTGACATGTAAGCCAAGAAAGTCCAGTTTAGTTTTCATTGTCTCTGTTACCTACAATAGAGCACATCTTATTTCTAATGATCAGTATGTCAATCAGTTGTCTACATTGTTTAAAGCTGGCAACTAGTAAATATGAATTCCTGTAACCTGTTTTACCATATATATATACAGATGTGACACTTTGTAACTTTGCTTAAAAACTACCATGTCGCGATATGTGTATCCATTCCGTGCCGTGATACACATTTCAGGAAATGCGCAATAATGCTTTAAAGCCAGCAGGTGGCATTTCCTGTATGTGAGCCACTGGATTTCTATGATCGCAGTAATACCCCATTAACACAGACTACCCTGGTATTTCAGTTTTGTACTACCAGGGTAATTTGCTGGGGTTCTGAAT
>JABWIB010015256.1:0-10866 GCA_016617825.1 Platyplectrum ornatum
CCGGACCGTGTATTTTGGGAGGTATGTATTACTGTATGGGGCAATAAAAGTGCAAATCAAAAACAGTTTTTGGGGTATATTTACTAAGCGGTGATATTGCAGTGAGATTAAAAAGTGGGGGTGTTGCCCATGTTACACACTGGAGAATGTGAACTCGAATCTGATTGGTTGCTATGGGCAACATCCCCACTTTTCAATCTCACGGCAATCTCACCGCTTAGTAAATATACCCCTTTTTCAGTATTCAATAGTTAAACAAAAGTAAAAAAAAGTACAAAAAATACAATNAAAAAAATNATAAAATAAAAAAAGCAACAAACCAGCCCCCAATCTTATCAATCAATGCTATACACCCTGCAAGCAATCTCACATAATGACTTTTATAATTAGGACTTNGATAAATAGTCTCATAATAGCAGCAGCTAAAGAATGTCCTAGACTTAACTCTATTTACCAGTTATAGGCCATTATTTGAACGCTATATGTTTTCATGCTGCTTTAATGACCGTTGTGGCTCTAGAGGCAGTGGGTAGGTTGTTCTTAGAAAGGACTACTATGAAATACAGACTATTCCTTAGACTATAGGTATTGGAAATAAAATATAGCCCCATGTGACATTTACTATGAAGAATCCTGAACTCTTGCTTTCCTGCTTAGGAATATACAATGACGGTATTCCTGCGGCAGAGCTGGAGAGACGAGAGACTCTCGTACAACCATACCAACAAGACTCTCGGCTTTGATGGCAGATTTGTGGAGAAGCTTTGGGTTCCAGACACGTTTATTGTGAATGCCAAATCTGCCTGGTTCCATGACGTAACCGTAGAAAATAAGTTGATTCGACTACAACCAGATGGTGTCCTCTTGTACAGCAGCAGGTAAGTTACATGCCAACTTCGACCATCGCATTAATTAGTTAAGATGGTCAAAGTATAGAAGTGGCGGATAACTGCAAATGTATAACATTTAATTCTNTATACTTGTACAACCAGTGGTACAAACAGTATTAAACATGTGTATTGTGCATACAAACATCAATGTGTAAAACTATACTAATGAGTTATGGAGGAAGTTAAATATAGTGTCACCTTTCTTGCATATGATGGCGTTTGTAAGCTAGAGCAAAAAACGCACAGCCCTATATACAATGATTAACATAATTATACAGGTATGAATGTATCGGTATACTGCATAACCCAGTAGTTATTACAGCTTTCAGGTAAGTGACACTCCGTTTGCCTGACTAATTTAAGCCTGTATTAAACTGTCACTTTCACATGAATATCACTCATTTCACAATGCAATTGTTAGTCCTTCATTAATAAAGCTTGTATCATTTGCAGGATAACATCCACAGTCTCTTGTGACATGGACTTAACAAAGTACCCCATGGATGAGCAGGAATGCGTGCTGGACCTGGAGAGCTGTAAGTATTGGAAGCCTATAGAATCTTTACCTGGACGTATAGGGAATAATTACGTTTTAGTCTAGTTTAGTATTTAACATTTATATTTTATATCTATGTAACGATCTTTGATTTCTNCTGTATATGTTTATGTATATATATAAAAATGTTTTATTTTTTTATTGCAACAGCTTCAAAGCAACAAACTAAAAAGTATTGTCCCGGCTTAAAAAATTTAAAGGTGCTGGGTATTCATTGTATTTGCTGATAACTTTGACTCTTGATGTTGTATTCCACCGTTAAATGATTCTACTGTACTTTCTGTAGACACAATAAATAAATATGTATTNAATTGTCCGGTCATATGATTTGCAGATGGTTATTCAGCAGAAGATATCCTCTACAACTGGTCAGAAAACCAGGACCAGGTTCATGGGCTGGATAAACTGGAGTTACCCCAGTTCACCATTACAGACTACAAATTCACAAAAGAAGTGATGAACTTCAAATCAGGTAATAATGATCATAATGATCATACTCTATAGCCTTTCATGCTTGTAGATGTACTCTACATGACCCCCTACCTAAAACATCTGAGGATGGTGCTGAAGATAGTACCGCCATTGGACTTGTGTATTATTGCACACTGGGTAAAACCATGTTGAATTGCAGGGGATGTAAATGTAATCAGTTGCAACATGGTTGTACCAATGCATTACTTCATAAGCTTGTGTTTGTATAGGTGCATGTGTTTTCTCTTTTTATTAATTAATATCAATAAGACACTGGATTTCTCTTGTGTGCTGGAATTAATAATCCCAGGATACTTAAAGTGTACGATTCGTCCTGGAAGAAGCAAGCCTCATTTCTCTTGTCAGGCTTCTCCTATAATTATAAACATCGCTGTTTGCAATCAATATCCTAAGCTGTTTGTTATTCCACAGATCAGCAGCCAAACTTTCATTAGATCAGCAGGGTGTACTGCTGTAAAAACCAGAACATCTAATCACTTAATTCACANAATTAGAACTTATTTGTACCAGTTGTTGGGTAGGGGATCGGCAATGCGCGAAACCTGCACTATGCCTGGTCTTCTTGGATCAAGATGCCATAAGCCTTCATTTNATATTGATTGAGAATAGGGCCTTGTTCAAGAGGAATGGTGTTTATTATTTTGGGACCATCATCAAAACTTTTTTATATGGGGTACAGTGGGTGCTTAATCTGTGTCTTGTTGGCAGGACTATATAGATAAACTTCTTATGCTAATCTTATTTTTAATGTCTAAGGTGCAATTTACTAAAGGTTGGTGTGGTGAGGGATTTGCTCTCGCAGTGTTTATAAATCACTTATGGTAGTCTATTTGTTGTATTTACTAATCATCGATTTGGTCTGTCTTTTTCAAATCTCTCGTCTATTTGAGTTATTGCATCATCAGTGAATTACAAACTCTCCTACATGTTTTCCAAATCGCGTTAGTCAATTGGGTGCCAGTTTATTCCAGGGTGATCCCTTAAATAAACTCCACATGTAAGGTGAGTTGGAGGTTTAGGTGCTATTGGAGGTAGATTTGTGATGTGGTTTTGTTCTAGTCTAGTGTGTGTCATGTGTATTGTTTGTCTTCTCGTGTCTTAATTGTTTGTGTGAATTTGGTTTTTTTCCTCTTATTTGTGGAATAGTAAATATGGCTAGTGGTAGGAGGACAAGGGTAGAGGTAAGGACAGGGCCAGTCAGCCTCCGCTCCAAGTTAAGCTGAGCTGCTGGGTACGGTGCTGCTTACACGACACATGCAAGGAAGCACATCCTAAGACTTAGACTTCAGATGGCTTTTGAAAGCTGAGAAATGCTTCCTAAATTTAAGTTAAAAGCTGAAAAATGATCCCAGTGGCCCAGCTTATAACATACCTGGCTTTGAGGAGCAATTTTGGCAACTTATTCTGGAGGAGGAGATTGTAGTCGTTGCAGTTTTGGATATGGATCTACCGGAGCCGCCTGGTGAGTGTACATATACACTTGTGTTTTTTTGTTTACTGTAAATTGTCATTGTATATGTAACATATTTGATCTCCTACTTCAGAAAGTCTTCATGCGCCCAGCCATCTCCACCATCTCCACCAACACAAGTGTCACCACCATCCAGTCCTTCACTCCAACATACAGATAAATAAATGCCTGGTCTTATTTTTGTTGTAAATATATTATTCATATTAACCTTTGTGTGTAATGGCCAAAGATTATAATCAGTAGATTGTAATGATGTTTAATTGTTAAACATTATTTAAAAGGAAAATTATTTTTATGTGCAAAAATAATAGTACATGTTATATTTATTGCTATCCTAACATTTTTCCTAAGATGTATTTTTCACACAGAACATCACCTGTAAATGAGGAAAGTAAAACTTTATTAAGATATCCTAAAAACACTTTTTTTTTAACTAAACCCAAAAAGTATCATTTATAAAAAGTTAATTTAAAATACATTAATTCACTTTCTCCTCTTTAGATGACATTACACTGATCTTGGTTCCAGAATAACAAATAGAGGAATACAATGCTCCCAACAATCGGTGCCATGAGCGTCTCAACAATCTCCAACTGTGTCATCAATGCCACAAGCAAATGAACCTGCACACACACCAGAAAGAGAAAGTTACAGTGCCAAATATTATGTGGGCAACAATGAAAACAAAGCATCACCCACAACAGGCGCTGACAAATGGCTCAGTTTACACATTTAGTGTCACAGCTGAATAACACAAACAAGTAATGTCTGAAAATATTTGTGCAGGAATGGATCAAATAAGTATACAAATATGTCATAATGAGGTAATGCTAAACAAATACCAGCAGTGCTTCCAAACCTCCTCTAAAACAACTTGTGATAATGCAAAGTCATAACCCAAATTAAACACCAATTACAACACTCACCCAATCTTCAAGAGGTGAAGGAGGGGGCCCTAGAACCAGGGGAGGAAGAGTAGCCACTTCAAAGGAAGGGGTGTCTGTGAGAATATCTGCGTATAAGAAAACAAGATTAAATGCAAAAAAAGCAAAAATTGTTGGATGTCCATTTTTGACCAATTGAAATTTACAGCAATGCAATGTCATTGTTTATCAATAAAAATAACCTTTTAATTTTTGTAACATAGGCATTTCTGATCATTTTGTATCTGATCAAAAATAAAACTATTGTACTACGTTAAATGTTTTGCCATTAAAGATTGTATTAAATACATATGCCTCAACAGCGACACTTTTCAACACAGAAACTAATGTGTTTTGTTTTTCTTTTAATACAGTATTACTAAATGTACATGAAAAGTGATTCTCAATAAAATATCTTGCCTGAATATCTGACATTTTGTGCTTCAGGGAAGACAGAACTTCTGCTCTCTTGNTGTCTGCTTTAACAATCTCATCCCCCGGTTTACTTAAGGCAAGGTGAAGCAGACAGCAAGCCCACACAATCTAAGCGAACTTCTTAAAGAATAAAGAAGTTGGCCACCGACTTATCTAGGCACCTGAAACACCACACATCTAGTTGCCTCTCATTATATGGGTGGTGAGCGGGAGTCTCAGGATGCATCAGTGGGGTCATTAGCCAGAAGTGACAGACATCAGAGTCACCTGTTACAATGGAACATACGATTAGAAAAACATGCATACATTGTTTAAGACAAACACCAGAAGTAGAAGTTAACATATTTAAACATACCCAAGATCCACCCTTCAAGCATTTGCCGAGTCTCAAATTTTTCAAAAAGGGTAGACTGCCCTTGTGGCATAAGCAGCAAATAGGCCCTCNCTCTNGGTGGTCTCAGTGCAGCATAAAAACAAACATTTGCATTTGCTGGGAAAAGCACCTTTTGAAATCATCGATTTGAGCCCATCTCATTTGCGATTTGTCCTGGAGCACATATTGACCGTTAGTAAAAATCCTAGTCGCAATCTGTATGTGCATCATTGAAAAAAATCGACTAAGCAATTTCAANACCCAAAAAGTATCATTTATAAAAAGTTAATTTAAAATACATTAATTCACTTTCTCCTCTTTAGATGACATTACACTGATCTTGGTTCCAGAATAACAAATAGAGGAATACAATGCTCCCAACAATCGGTGCCATGAGCGTCTCAACAATCTCCAACTGTGTCATCAATGCCACAAGCAAATGAACCTGCACACACACCAGAAAGAGAAAGTTACAGTGCCAAATATTATGTGGGCAACAATGAAAACAAAGCATCACCCACAACAGGCGCTGACAAATGGCTCAGTTTACACATTTAGTGTCACAGCTGAATAACACAAACAAGTAATGTCTGAAAATATTTGTGCAGGAATGGATCAAATAAGTATACAAATATGTCATAATGAGGTAATGCTAAACAAATACCAGCAGTGCTTCCAAACCTCCTCTAAAACAACTTGTGATAATGCAAAGTCATAACCCAAATTAAACACCAATTACAACACTCACCCAATCTTCAAGAGGTGAAGGAGGGGGCCCTAGAACCAGGGGAGGAAGAGTAGCCACTTCAAAGGAAGGGGTGTCTGTGAGAATATCTGCGTATAAGAAAACAAGATTAAATGCAAAAAAAGCAAAAATTGTTGGATGTCCATTTTTGACCAATTGAAATTTACAGCAATGCAATGTCATTGTTTATCAATAAAAATAACCTTTTAATTTTTGTAACATAGGCATTTCTGATCATTTTGTATCTGATCAAAAATAAAACTATTGTACTACGTTAAATGTTTTGCCATTAAAGATTGTATTAAATACATATGCCTCAACAGCGACACTTTTCAACACAGAAACTAATGTGTTTTGTTTTTCTTTTAATACAGTATTACTAAATGTACATGAAAAGTGATTCTCAATAAAATATCTTGCCTGAATATCTGACATTTTGTGCTTCAGGGAAGACAGAACTTCTGCTCTCTTGNTGTCTGCTTTAACAATCTCATCCCCCGGTTTACTTAAGGCAAGGTGAAGCAGACAGCAAGCCCACACAATCTAAGCGAACTTCTTAAAGAATAAAGAAGTTGGCCACCGACTTATCTAGGCACCTGAAACACCACACATCTAGTTGCCTCTCATTATATGGGTGGTGAGCGGGAGTCTCAGGATGCATCAGTGGGGTCATTAGCCAGAAGTGACAGACATCAGAGTCACCTGTTACAATGGAACATACGATTAGAAAAACATGCATACATTGTTTAAGACAAACACCAGAAGTAGAAGTTAACATATTTAAACATACCCAAGATCCACCCTTCAAGCATTTGCCGAGTCTCAAATTTTTCAAAAAGGGTAGACTGCCCTTGTGGCATAAGCAGCAAATAGGCCCTCNCTCTNGGTGGTCTCAGTGCAGCATAAAAACAAACATTTGCATTTGCTGGGAAAAGCACCTTTTGAAATCATCGATTTGAGCCCATCTCATTTGCGATTTGTCCTGGAGCACATATTGACCGTTAGTAAAAATCCTAGTCGCAATCTGTATGTGCATCATTGAAAAAAATCGACTAAGCAATTTCAAATAAGCAATTTATAGTAGAGTACACAAAAACGATTTCACAGCTTGTCGAGTGTTAGTAAATTCCAAAATGTCTAAACTGACCCCCAAATTGCATTGGCGAGATGGCCAAATCAACCTTTAGTGATTCAAATGACCACTGGTAATGCTTTTTGATAGTTCTACTAAACCAGATAATTTAGATAATTTTAAAAAACTGTTTTTTTTTTGTTATCCAAGGAAATTCATTGTTTTGCCTAGGTTTTTATAAGAACAATTTGATTTAATCAGTAAATTATAAAAATTTTCAAAGGGTTTTATTTATTTTATTTTTCAGCAGGCCAGTTTCCAAGACTGACGCTTCACTTTCAGATAAAAAGAAATCGTGGCATGTACATTATACAGTCATATGTTCCATGCATCTTACTGGTGGCCATGTCTTGGGTCTCATTCTGGATTAGCCAATCAGCAGTTCCTGCCAGAGTGTCGTTNGGTAAGTTTTTGTAAGTTTGTTGCGTGCTGGAAAAGCAAATTACTTTGCAGTAAGGTTGTTCATGCAATTATTCTAGAAAGCAATAANGTAGTAATTGTGCCAGTAGTAGCTTGTTATCCCTATAATAGGCATCCATTCACTGGCAAAATATAAAATACTCCAAGCCTGAGAAATCCGTATTTGTGCATTCAGTGAAAATAGAAGACGACTTGCTAATCATAGTGAGCTGTGTAAAATGGCTGCTTATGAACATTTCATTGCACTGAATGGGTATCAGGTCCTTTGATGGCTTGTAAAGTCAGTATTATGCTTGCTGCATGTGGCTATTTGTTTATTTCAAT
This sequence comes from Platyplectrum ornatum, assembly GCA_016617825.1. Taxonomy (NCBI): domain Eukaryota; kingdom Metazoa; phylum Chordata; class Amphibia; order Anura; family Limnodynastidae; genus Platyplectrum; species Platyplectrum ornatum. Next base: position 7,762 of record JABWIB010015256.1, read on the forward strand.
GTTTGAGTCCTTTATGTTGGAATGTGTGCCCAGAATTTTATTACATAATAAAATAAGACAAACATTGCTTTATGCACAAGCATATATAATATGTTAACACATTTGTTAACTTGTTTTATGGTATTATGTATAATAATATTCTGTTTACATAGATNTCAATCCTTTGAGCGCATGGACTAGAAGCCTGTAGAGCTGGTATAGCTTAGTTTAAAATATGGGTAATAAGTTAATTCTGTTTTGTTCCATTGTACATTGAGTTTTTTTCTAATACNACATTAAGAAGATGCTGTGGGAGATTTACATAATATGAGCTCCATTTTTTTGTTTCTTCCTAGGTATAACCACTGTGCTTACAATGACTACTCTGATGGACAGTGCAAGATCTACCCTACCCAGAGCCTCAGCTGTCAAAGCCCTGGATGTTTACTTCCTGATATGCTATGTGTTTGTATTTGCAGCGCTGGTGGAATATGCTTTTGCCCANTACAATGCTGATTACATGAAGAAGGGGAAGAGAAGTGGTGCCAAGAAAAAGCGCAAGGTCTGGGATAATTAATATATCAGTCTGTGTATGTTTGCCAGTCTATAAAGCACCCCAATAAATAGACAAGTACAAGTATATAAAATGTAGCTCATTGGTAACACATAGTTATGAATAGGTAGTGGTTTTTGCAAAAGATTTTTAACTTAATCCATAGTGAATTATAATAAAATAAAAGGAAGTCCCCTCACATGCTTCACATACATGACAACTTATGGGCAGCACGAATGGATCAACGGTTAGCGGTCCTTCACAGCTCTGCGGTTGTAAGTGTGATTCCCGGATAGAACCTTATCTGTGTGGAGTTTGTACCGGGTNCTCCGGTTTCCTCCTGCACCCCANATGTCCCAATNTATCAAACCCCCAATCTCTCTTGGAATGTAAGCTTGTCTGTATTCCCTATTGTATGTACGCTTTGTAGNACCTTATATATAAGTGTTAATAATAATCCTACTAATAAAAATAATAATTTATGACCAGAGGAGTGGTTAGAGGCATCAAGATAGGCCTTTTTTTTTATAAAACAGAGATTCTTAATAACATAAAATATATTTTTCCTCTGCTATCCCTCCAAAATCTCTGCCTTTAAATAGGTAATACACACAAACACTTGAAAGCACTAATCACTGAATAAAGACATTCTTTTCAGTAAAGGATTCTTAAACCTGAACCTGTTTGAGGACTGGATTAGAGTATGCATAATCTACTTAATACTTTAATGTTACACTTAAGTTAGGGCATTAGTTCTCCAAGGCATCCAACAGGCTGGTAGGTTATGTGTACTTAATAAAAAATTCTCCTCATACTAGTGAACCTTAGCAGCATGTGGTTAGTTCCTACTTACTGGCAGTATTCTACTTTTACCTTTGTCCAGAAATATAATCGTGGTTTCCATTGTGTTTATTGCTAGTCTTAACCACTCCCAACATAATTACTGCAGCAGGAGTAGTAAAATACACTATATATACTGTTTATATTTATTTTACAGTGCTATGTTGAGATATATATCATTTTTTTACATTTATTTATTTCTATAATTGGTATTTTACCGCCTGTGGACAAAAAATAACCCTGGTCTGTATTTCTGGAAGATGAAGACTGCAGTCCTAAGAACTCTATTAATAACTAGTGAAACATGAATTGTATTAATATAATTAGAATAAATAAATACAATAAATGACAGAGTGGTATTACTCCATTACCACCAAAACTTAATCATTTATTGAGTAGGACCACATACAAGCCTTTAAACAATTTAATATATGAAACAAAAAAGTTAAATAAAGTGAGACGTATGCAAAAGATTAAAAATNAGCCTGCTGATCGGTCCTCGGTAACGACACTCTGCATGTTTCTTACTTTAAAGTATTTTCCCACTGAGTTTTAATACATATTNAATACCAATTTTTGTTTTAAGTGTTATTTTGTCTATTTGTAATGGCAGAAGTACAGTAGATACATGATGATAGCATACCAGCAGCAGAACCATACACTGTTTAAAGATTTGTTATATTGTTTTAATATAAACCCAACTAATGATACTTGATGCTTTAATNTGTATTTGTAATTGAACACTGAACTCCGTATTTCATGCTGTTTAAGACAAACTTTTTTTCAATTACAGTGTTCTCTGGGTAAATACTCCTTGATTTAGACTAGTTTTAATTAAATATGACATTTTTTTTTTATTTAGTTGCTTAAAGGAATCAATGACTATTCATTATAATGAAAATGTGTGGGTTTTCATCAAGAAAACTAATTTTTTATACTTTTAAATTATTCATTACTGAATCAGATCCCCCCCCCCCAAAAAAAATAAATAAATAAATATATATATTACTGGGGGAAGGGGGACTTTTTGGGAGAATTTAAATCTAGAGTAGAAAAAGTTTTGCCTTTCACTTTCAAAGTAAATTAAAGACTCTAAACTTTCATTAATTAATCTGAACTTAGTTTAGCAACATGTTACATAAGTAAAATTGTGAAAGTGAATAAGACAACAAAAAGCAAAAAAAATGGGGCGTGGAGAGATCAACCATTGTCCTCGGCAACGACTGTTGGCAAATTGTATAGCACTTTATTATATGACAGAGCTATATAAAAAACTGTTTATAATTTATAATTGTGGCTTATTTCAGTTTGTGTTATTTTGCAGGTGTCTGTGCAGGATGGTAAACAGGCTATTGTTTTGTTTTCCCTTTCAATGCTGGGAGTGAGCGCCGGCGACGTACAGACACAAAGCTCAGCTCCGTGTAGAGTGAGCCACAGGAGGGGACGGGAAAAACACTTCTCNAAACTTACACCTGATAAAGTCAGACAAAAGACTTTGCTGAAGCCCATTGACGCGGATACTATTGATGTTTATTCCAGAGCAGTTTTCCCAGCTGCCTTTGCAGCAGTGAACATTATCTACTGGGTCGGGTATACAAAGTGAGCAACACCGTTAATACGATGTTTACAAAGCTGTGGAAAAAATGAAATAAAAATAGATCTTAGTCTCTGTAAAGGTGGCCATCCATCCGATTGTTGTGGTTTTTGGGAAAAAATATTTTCGTGTATGGCCA
>JABWIB010015275.1:0-12128 GCA_016617825.1 Platyplectrum ornatum
ACCAGGTGAGTGACAGCTGAAAGCCCAGGAGCGGAGTATTATGTACCTGGTGGAATGGCTCATGTTGGAGGGTCTGTTATTGGAAGGGGCGGGGCTTGGGTGGGTCCAGGGATGGAGACGGGATGGACCAGGGGTGGAGTCGGGCAGGAACGGGGCGGAGTCGCTGGGACCAGGGGTGGAGTCGGGCAGGAACGGGGCGGAGTCGCTGGGACCAGGGGTGGGGCTTAAGTGTCCCCCATACGTTGGGAGGTATGTTATTATATTATTATTATATTTAATCCATACTAGTGCATGCTTCCTATTTATAATATATATTTATATAACATCATCATATAGTTCAGTTTAGAAGGTTCAAGTCCTTTGCCGTGCAAACCTGGACAGCGATATACGAACATGTTCCAGAATATGGAGAAACTAATGAGAAACAGGTACAGTTACACGCTGGCTCATAGTGATCTGTGGTGCGGAGGGTGAACTCTTCACCCCCTATAAGTGCGGCTTTCCTGCAGCATCCATACAATGCGGAGGAAGGTCTCCATTAAATCAGGGGGAACTGACATTTTAATGCGATACTCTAATGCAATATGCCAAATCAGCGCCTGCCTATCATCCAATCACTGCAAAGCGACCCCGGGATTAAAGGGATTGAATCAAAAATACGGAATAATTAAGGACGTAAATCAGGAAAGGGGGAAATAATAGGGAAGCAGCAATGCTCTGAAANATGTGATCAATCACATGCCGGGGGGGGGTAAAATGACTAATATACTGTATACAGGGGCAGGCTGGCAAATTTTGGAAACCATGGTTGTTCTTCATGGTGGAGGCACGCACAGTGTATATACATAGTACAGTAATGACTGGGTTTATCCCCTGGGTCTTATCCAGAGCTGCTCACCGGCAATAGTTAATATGAGTGTGGGTAGTCACTGACATTTAGATGGGGACTGGTCTCCAGCCGCACACACTCCGCACCCTACATGTGTGTGGCCCCATTAATGAGCTTGGGGAGGTGTAATCAGATAGTGGTGCCACCTGTCCTAATAAAAATAAACTGTATACCTATAAATCTAATGTTACCGATCACGAGGGGCAGGGAGTCTGCAGAAGGCACCGCTGGATTCATTTGTTTGACCAATAAAACCATTTACAACATAAATCCCAAAGTGGGTCATTCCTCAAGTCACTGGCACCTGTGGACAAGGTAAATTCTGGAGCCTGGGGGAGAAACCAAGACTGGGCTGCAGAGAGAGAGGACCGGGCAGTGGAGAAGGCTGGAAAGAAAACCCGGAGATAAGAACCAAAGACAGCGGAGTGACATCGCGGCCTCAGCCCAGGTCCCGGGAGAACTGCCCAAAATTCAAGAGTCTCCCAGACATTCCGGGAAACCCTGATTTTTCTGTACCTGTTCTCTGATACCCCGTTCACATTACCTCATATAAACTGTCTTTTTTTATGACAAAGCCGCTTCTAAACTCAGTGTGAACGCTCCATTTACAAAAAGCCGGCTAGTGAAAGCTGGTGTCAGAGGCTGCTTTTTAGATGGTGTTTGTCCCTCCTATCCGGCTTTTTCAGTCAGTGTGAACACTACATAGCTGGCTTTCCTCTCCCATTGTGTTTGTGCAGCGCTGATTGGCTCACACAGTCAGCTGATTCCAGCAAAACGATGCCCGTCTTTGCCTCCCCCCCCCTCCCCTCATGTAAACAAACAATCCCAGCCAATCACAGCACTTTATCTGNACCCAGCTTTTTTTTTTTTTTTTTTTTTAAACTGGCTTTTTCACCTAATCTGATGAATGGTCCTTTTTTCACAGCCCCTCCAATTTCCCCAGCTCTACACCCTGGCTCTTAAGCCAGCTTTTTCAAGGCTGGTAATGTGAACGGGGTATAATATACATTCTGGGATGGGTTTAATCGGGTCATTTACCTTTCTTTGTAACCTCAATGGCTCCTAGTATAGTTTTCTGTATAGAAGCATATATATTTTTCATTTCCGCAGGGAATCTTTATTTTCATCATATGTATATGTTATCATGTTCCCCCTCTCCAGCCCAGCCTTCTTCACGGCTATAAAGACGCCAATAAATCTATCTGTAATACTGCAGTGNAGGCTGTGACCTCAGTTACTGACAGCCTGGAGACAGATCGTGCAGCAAGCCGCATCCTGATTATTATGTTTATTAAGAAGGGGAGATATATTCATCAAATGCTTGGAAATTCGCAATCATACACTGGATTCTGCCAGGATAATAATTACAGATAATAAACCACGGGGAGCGAAGCCTTTGGACCGCGCGTTAGAAGCCTTCAATAGTCCTAGGCTTGTCGTAAAGAGCAATCAATAGGGACGTGCTGGNATTATAGCCGGAGTGTCCTCTAAATCATTCTCCCTGCTCTCTAAAACAACAAACTCAATATTGGAGGGGCAAGAAAAAAACTATTACAGGAACAATATTGTGCACTACAGGAGAGGGTCACGTGGTCGAGATCCCTACATAGGTATAATCCTCTATGAAAGCCAGCCTAACATATCTACCGTGTTTCCCTGATAATAAGACACTGTCTTATTTTTTTTCCAGGACAAAAAACTCCATAGGGCTTATTTTCAGGGTAGGGCTTATTTTATATGGTATTAATCCAGTCATGCCCCCCCCCCCCCCAAGTGCTGCTGACATTATGACACCTCATTGTGATTTAGATAGGGCTTAATTTCAGGGGGGGGCTTACTTTAGGCAGTTAACGGTAAAATAGGATAGGGCTTAATTCAGGGTAGGTCTTATTATCAGGGAAACACAGTACTTTGCTTATTGCTTGACCTGCGTTACTGTGATTACACCTGAAATAGGAAACTCTCAACTCTAAAATTTGTTTGCAGCTTTTGACTTTAAGTGATGTGACATTTCTAAGGTCGGGTTCTTCATGTCTATGGTGCTTCCTGCACGAGGTTGGATATTATTGTGGTGGTTAAGACAAAAGTTCAGTTTATAAAAGTACATGTCTCATGTGTATACATGTCTCAAAAAGAGATAATCAGATTCCAAGGTCTATATTTACTAAACTGCAGGAATGGAAAAGTGGGGATGTTGCCCGTAGCAACCAATCTGATTCTAAATCTCCGTTTAATATTACATATTAGAGAATGACAGCTAGACTCAGGGATTTGGGGCATTTCTCCTGGGATTCTGCAAATCTCCCAGGACCAGGTTTCAATGTATATCATTGCCTTCAGCCCCGATCATTACTATGGGAGGGGAAAGAACTTGACTATGTCAAATCACACCCAATTTGCCGTCTAGGGGCGAAGCTTTGGCAATGATTTGCATGAATCACAACCTCTGCCCCGCTGTCTGCTTTTGGTTTCTCCCAGGTGGGAAAACCCTGCTCCACCCACTAACAAAGACCTATTGCCCGTCCCTTACCTAGACCTCAATTCAACATTTCTCATCATTTACTATTAATATATCCTCACTAATTCCGCAGCAACGTACAATGTATAGACCTGATCCGAGTGAACAAGCTGCTACTAACTTAAAGCCTGAGGGCTTATCTTATCATTCCTATTCCTATAGACAGGAATGGACTATTAGTTACTATTGTTATTATCTCTTATGTATTAGCATAAGAGTGTGCGCAGCGTTGTACAATGGTGAATACAGACAGATAGAATGGGAGAGGGGCCCTGCCCGCAGGCTTCTATAGGAGATAGGGAATTAATTCTCTTATCACTATCAGTGTAGGCCAGGCTTGTCCAACCTGCGGCCCTCCAGGTGTTGCAAAACTACAAGTCCCATCATGCTTTAACTGCTTAGGCAGTTTGATCCTGACAAAGCATGCTGGCACTTGTAGTTTTGCAACACCTTGAGGGCCGCAGGTTGGACAAGCCTGGTTTAGGCTATAAACAATAAATGTCTATCGTGCACATGAAGGGGCGATGGAAACATTCAAAATGAAAGCAAGACGAGATCAGAAGAAGAATCGAGCGCCATACAACGCGAACAAAGGGAAGTTATCCCAGAGTAGACAGCAGGTGAGACAGCCGGGAGAGGGAGAATTCCAGAGCAGCCAGGGGGGCGCACACATGANAGGGGTAGAGACAGGTGGAAGACGCAGGTGAATGGAGAATGGCACACGCACCAGATGGCGACTCGGGCTTCAGAATGGGGGGGGTCGGATGAATATAACATGACACAATATAGGAGTATATAGCAGCCTGACCGTCACATATCATCTCATTCATGTACAATTATATGACACAAAACATACGAATAGATCGAGAAATGGAACATGACAAGAGAACAACTATTCCAATGATTAATAAATGCTGGACGGCAACTGGATAACCGCACACCAGGGCTGGAAGTGGGCCGGTCTTATTTATTTTAATTTTTTGGTCAAAAAAAACCCCATAGGGCTTATTTTCAGGGTAGGTCTTATTTTAATTAACATTGACAGAGATTTATATGAACAGTCCTGCTTTTATCCCCATCATGCCCCCCAGTCCTGTGGAATTCACCAGGGCTTATTTTCAGGGTAGGGCTTATTTTGGACGGTTGCACAAAAATTAGGGTAGGTCTTATTTTCCAGGTAGGTCTTATTATCGGGGAAACCCGGTAGAATCTACTGTGCCTGGTTCCCAGTCAGTAAGATCTATGTTTGTAAAAGTGATTTATGAATGTTTCTTTCAGTCACATTCTATTCATACACCCTGCGCGTGTTACATGCCAGCAGCAGATTAGCATCAATCCTTTGGATTAGCTATGTAATATTCACATTTTAAAGCACTGCAATTATTTCCGCTGTATATATTCTCTGGCATTTGTAAAAGAAAGAAAAAAAAAAAAATATATATATATATATATATATATATAGAGAGAGAGAGAGAGAGAGAGAGAGTACTAAAAACCCCCGGCTGCTGCCTGCTGGGCCGTCACCTGAAACGACCAGAAAACCGATGCTGGAAAAATAAGGATCTGAAAGCTTGTGGTCTGAGGAGCGTTCCTGCAGCAACACCTCCGAGCTGTATGAAGCCTTCTCCTGGCACGGCGTAGCGAGCAGGGATCAATGCATTCACATTGCTGCCGGGAGCAGGGAGGGGCGCCTCTTTCCGCTATTTCCCTCTTATAGGAAAACATGGGGCAGTGGCGTATCGTCAGCGCTGTCTTGCCAACAGTTTAAAATAGTTTCCAGGGACTCTTTTGGTGCCAAGCAGGTGCACCTAAGTACATTACAAGTGGCCTGCAAGCCGTGCCTGAGGATATGCTGATACGCTCGCTGCGCGACGCCAAGAGCGTGACCTGGGAACAGNGTGTAGTGTTCAGCGGACTACAAAGGACACGTCTTCAGACGCATGAGCGCTGTGGAGCGGATCCTGCTCGCTGTGCAAGCGNCCGTCCGCGTAGAGTAATGCGGGGGAGGGAAGTGAACTCCGCTATCACGTGCATCTCTTATTCTGCTATCGCGCTTCCCCGATAATAAGACCTACCCTGAAAATAAGCCCTACTCTAATTTGGGTTAAACAGTCCAAAATAAGCCCTACCCTGAAAATAAGCCCTAGTGAATTCCCCAGGACTTGGGGCCACGATGGGTATAAAAGCAGGACTGGGGGGCATGATGGGGCAGGACTGTTTATATAAATCTTTGTCAATGTTAATTACAATAAGACCTACTCCGAAAATAAGCCCTATGGTGTTTTTTGGACCCAAATAATAATAAGACAGTGTCTTATTATCGGGGAAACACNGTAGTCACCAGCCTCAACTCATTTAAATGTTCCCAACCACTTAGTGTAATTTAGGAGGGTGGGGGGACAGGTCCGGTTCAGGGGGCGGATCCCCTTGCACATCTGGCGCCATTGCACATCTCCCCACGGGTGTGTGCGGAAGTGGGGAACAGATGTAAGTCTAGATCCGGTCCGGTGTGTGCAAAAAATAGCAACAATGCATTTAAATGTTGCAAACATAAAAAGCCCTATTTGAACACATATAGGTAGATACACATACATACCACGGCGGAAAAAACAAATGCCCCATCTGCCAATTTTCACCACGTTCACGTTACATTTGTGCACAAAAGTCTGGATCAGAGCTCCGGTCTAAAGATTAAGATCAAATTCTTACAAAAGAAACATATATATATATATATATATATATATATATATACTGTACCCTGGTTATCACGTGGTATATGTCGTTTTTATTGGTAGTTTCAAGGCGTCAGCGCAATGAAGAACTGATGTAAAATATACGCGATGAAATATTGAAACAATAAAATGCAGATAGATCACTGACAGATGGAGGGTGGGAGAAAGGGAAGGATGAGGGGGAAGGGNGAGGGTACATAGATAGGGAATAATGGAGCAGACCTACCCTGGACAGTCGCGGGGTGGCCACACTGGACCACGCTCTATATAATAAAGGAAGACCCTTAATATGTATAGACATATCTATAGACATATTTCTCACAGGGTTACCAACTCTCATGTGAGACCTACGAGCCGCTCTCCCGGTGTAATTCATTGCGTCCGCGCCAATCGTTACTATGATGGCCAGGGTTTGACGCCCATCAATCCAATTCATTTTACATTGAATCACTGCTTTCAGCCCAGGTCCCAAGAGATTTGTCGACTCTCTCTGGATATCACGCCCGAAATCCGTGAGTCCCCCGGATATTTTGAGAGAGTCGACATCCCTGAGTACCGTGTTTCCCCGATAATAAGGCACTGTCTTGTTTTTTTTTTTGGTCCAAAAAAAACACCATAGGGCTTATTTTCGGGGTAGGTCTTATTTTGATTAACATTGACAGATATTTAGATAAACAGTCCTGCTTTTATTCCCATCATGCCCCCCCCCAGTCCTGGGGAATTCACTAGGGCTTATTTTTGGGTATAGCTTCTTTTCGGAATAGGGCATATTTTCCGGGGTAGGGCTTATTTTGGATGGTTTTACAAAAATTAGGGTAGGTCTTATTTTCGGGGTAGGTCTTATTATCAGGGAACACGGTAACATCCACAGGCAGCGTGTCGCGCATAGAGTTGCTGAATGTCATATACTGCTCTTTTGGAAGCAATGCAGGGAATTCGGGGGGGGGGGTCTGGTCTAGCACCCCGTTAGGCCTGGATAAAGACATTTATTTTACATATAAGACCTTCAGCTTCGGCTCTGGNGTCTTCACTGTAATTCCGTCAGAGCGAACCATCTGCTCCGCTGCACATTCATGTCTGTAATGAGACGTCTGCAGGCCGTGCACCGACAGATGATGCAGGGCTGGCAGCAATACAGGCTACTCTTCTGCGCAGAATGCGGGGAGGTGGTTCTGTGCCTGCTGATAGCTTAATTGGCTTATGACTAATTTGATCCCTCGATGTTTGTGCTATGAACGCTGGATTGTAGGTTGGGAACTTGAGTGCGGAACGTTTCGCTGTTGATTCTTTATTATGAAGCTGATCTACTTAATAGGGCTGTTTGTGAAGCCTCCTATTGAATAAACATGCCAACCCCTTCCTCCCCCCAGTGTCCCTGGCAATGTATGCNCACCCCTTCCTGAACCTTTAAAAATGCTGTCCAAAAAAAAATCACATGTGGGATTTAGAGGAGGGGATAAAAAGGAAGAGAAAGCTGCAATGTTTACAAACAATGGCACCGGCCTTGCACAAAGAATGCCGTAAGACAATAGTCCTACAAAGGGATTATATGTGTCTCATATATTCATAGGAAGACAGTAACAGTGTCATCTCCAGCCCGTCACACTNTATTAGTAGATTCTCCACTTTAAAGTTAAAGATGGCGATTCCCAGCTCAACTCTAATTTACAAGTTGAAATATAATATAATAGAGGTCTTTGTGCAGAGTGATTTCTCCACATGTATAATGATTATGTATTATGCACCCTTCTGTGACAAGGTTTTACTTAGGTTTAATGCTGCTCTCAATGCATTTGATACTTTACTAGCTTTCGTATACATAATATAAAAAATTTTTTATGAAACTCTACCAGCAGCCATTCTGACAGCAACATACACTTTAAAGGCATTGGTGGGCATTGGTCCCGATTGACCCCCGGTACACAGGGATTAATAGAAGAATTACCATAAACAGCAGGTGTAGGTATAAAAGTAATATTTTACTTTCTCTTGACAATAGCAATATTCTGTACATATGTTTTGCAAAGAAACAATTGAACAAAAATGAAACAATAAAATAAAAAACATAAAAAAAACAACAACAACTGTACATGCATAGTTACATCTCTCCGACAGGAGACAAATGTATCACCTTTATAACCNTTCTGTAGCCAGTATTATGGCTTAACATTGGAGTATTCCAAAATGTTATATAAATATATAACTTAACTTTAATGCTTTCTTATGTTACATAATTGCTGTACATAATGGTGGAATATATATATATATATATATCAAAATATATATAAAACAGTGCAAAAGAAAAATGAAACCAAAAAACATGATTATACGAACAAATGCTACATAAACTGTTGTACATGTCTATTGGTTTTGCATAAGCTACACCACAGCATCGCTTAGCGGTCCCTGTGTTGCTTCACTACGACTCCCAACATCCCCCATCCAGGTTTTGCAGGAGCGGTAGTANGGCAGAACTTGGAAAGCTGAACACTGCATACGCCCCATGCTAGGGTCTCAAATGGGTGGTAAGTACATTCACAGCAATAACAAGGAAGGGCGCAGACCGCGCCACCAGTCCAGATTTCGCCCATCGCAAAAAAAAAAAGCTTAAAAAACAAAAAAAAAAAACTAATTGCCAGAATGGACATCCAAGTGTGTGCGTAGTATAGGATCGGAGTGCGTGCAATACTGGGAAGTCCGAAGTCAGGGCAAACCATCTGCCAAGTCCACATGCCAGGCTGGGCCACCATCTCCAGGTCAGAAGCTGTGGAACGTCAGCGAGAGAGAGAGAGAAAAAAAAGCACAGCCATAGTTGTGTCTCACTCTCCCCTCGACGCCCTCAAGGATACGGGGCGTTCGTTTCCAGATTTCTGGTCTATGTTTGCAGACCTAAAGAGAGGCGAAATAAAGNAGTTTTTTTTTTTATAAAACTTTTTGCACACACCTCGCCCTATCATCCCTCCTATCATTTCACCTACACCCCTAATTATTAACGATACTTAGGATTTTTTTTTATTCTACAATTAACAGGAAACATAAGTCATTGCAATTATATTTCTATATCTGCCCTGTATAGTAAAATATAAGTCATTGCAATTATACTTCTATATCTGCCCCATATAGTTAATGTACTCACCATTATTTCATCGGATCTTCTTTCTGGGGGTCTGCTCCAAAGTGCAAAAAGGGTGGATAACTTTGAGGCTGTCTGCTTTGCTAGCCTGTTGTATTCTTTTTCTTTTGGGGAAGTAATCTAAACACGAGATAAATAAGAATGACAGTCAGAGGAGTGCACGAGTCANGGTAATAACAGCATGACATTTTTGCGCATTGACAATACTCGCGTCCGCTTAATGCGCAAAGTAGCGCGCCGCGGAAAAGTCCCGTTACGCGCTTAACTTACCGGTGATGACAGTGCTGGGCTCCCGTTTCCTGAGCAGGGCGGCGGGATGGGTGGACGATCGGCTCGGCCCTTTAACTCCCTGACAACGTAGGAGAGATTTGTCCGCGTTCTCCTTTGCGCACTCGGAACTTTGGTGGTTACGCACAGATTCTGCGGACGGAGCCTCTTCCCTGGTATCCGCCGGCACCGGGCTCTGCTGCCTGGGCACTGGTGGTGTGGCACTGGCTGGGCACAGCCTGCTCTCCCTGTAGAAGCTCGGCGTCTCTTTGCTCTCCAGGGGCTCCCAGCAGAAGGTCCCCTTCAGAGGGGTGCCAGCCTCGAAATCAAAATTCCAGCGTTGACAGTCGGAAGCCTGGATCTCCTTGAACTGCCTCTTCAGCTCCGATCGCAGCTCGTCGTGGTCGATGGGGCCGAACAAACTCCGGCATACCCCCCTGCCACTGGCACTCAGGCTCCCCCTGGGCAGCGCTGGCATAGTGTCCTCCTGCAGTGCAATGTTAAAGGCAGCCATGGCTGGTGTGTTGTGTGATGGGTCACCCAGCTGAAGTGCTAGCTCTGTCGGCTGAGTGCTCTCTCTGGATATGTCTGGGCAGGATTTGGGAAGCTTATATAGAAAGGGAGCAGGAGTGGAGCTGGAGAGGAAAAAAAAAAAATTCAACAATAAGGAGGAGACTTAACGAATAGGAGGGGACTCAGGAGCAGGAATACAAGATTGGGGAGGGGTGGCAGCCCTGGCAAAGGCTCTTTTCTTTACCTTCAGTATATCCAAAAAGGGGAGGAGGGTGAGATCAGGTTAATGCAAAAAAAAAAAGAAAAAAAAAAGAAAATATCCCTCCCCCCCCCCACTCCATGCCATCTCTACTCCCCATTCAGCACACATAGGGGAGGGCTCCCAAGTCACTGGGTTATAACGTTATTTTGGGGTTTGGAGGAGAGGAGGAGGAGGGGGGGGGAGTAGATACATTGACTTGTAAAGATATACTGATATTTCTCTCACCTTTTTCTGCCCCCTTTGTGCTCCATCAGCCTTGCATTATTCCATTTTCCTGCTCGTCTCCCCAAGGACATCACATAATATCCCCCCTTAGGACTGCGATCTATTTAACCCATTCAGCTGCAGGGCTGAATAAAGGAGTATATTATCTCTGCAAGTAAATGGCACAGACAATTGAAAAAAAAAAAAAAACTAAACCCAGATGGTAATCACCTCTTACCAAACAAAATACAGACATATTGTGTCCAGAGCTCAGTGAGGTATCTGCTGGACACTTCCCTGCATTCACCTGCAGGTCTGGATGGAAGATGTTTCTCTTCCCCTCTCATTTGCCACAGCAGAGTTCCCAATCCTGACTGACAGACCAAGCCAGGACTAACAGCTGTCTGCTGAGCATTGCACACACATGAATGTCCCTTTAACAGGAGCCTGTTTGGGTTCAGCTGGGCTGGTAACAGCATAGGATGACATGCAGTGGAGATAATGGAGGCATCCTCCTTTGCCCCCTATTCCCCCCTTAATGCTTTCCCAGCTATCCTCACTTTCCAGCAGCTGTTGTGGAGAGCATTGGCAGGTTACTAATCGATGGCCAGCCATTAATTCACCAGCCATGCACCCTGAGCTTCGTTCATCCAAAGCACTAAAATGCTAAGGATCGATAAGGATAATTAAGAAAGCTGTCAGGGTCCTGGATGGGTGAGTGGCAATGCCTCAGCTGTGCCCTGCTGCTGGGGCAACTTCTCTGCCAGTGGCCATAATTGCCACAACAAGCCAATAGCAGGAACGTTTCACTGTGTTGTTTAATAAATATTCTCCCCTGTTGTGTTTTATTATTATTATTATATTATAATTATTATTTTATTATTATTATTATTATTATTATTCCTTGTTATTTTATTTTTATTATTATATTGTTATTATTCCTTGTTATTTTATTTTTATTTATTATCCATTAGCAATACATGTGTTTATGTTTTGGCTTTAAAGGATCGATTTTAATCAGTACAATTAGCCTGTCAACGAACACATTAAAANCTAATTTCCTTATCTGAAAAGAGGTTCTGCAGCAGCCCTGCGTTTCAAAGCTTATAGAGCCCCCTGTGTATTACCCAGACAAGCATTGATGTGTATGGTACAGGGGTTATGCTCAGTTCTGCAATAACCCATATATAGGACATTTAGCAGCATGACCTGGTTTTGGGGGGATGAGGGCAATGACCCAGTTCAGGCTGCATGATTCNTTTATATATGTGGCTAATGATGAAGGTCATCTCTCCCAGCGGTGGCTCTTCTTAATGGCCATGGCTAATACTGTACATGTACACAGGCTTATGGGTGGAGGCTGGGGGTTGTAATTGGAGCCATTGCAGGAGACAGCACGTTCCTGCGTGTGGATAGGGGNAGAGCCAGGGATAAAGCTGCTTTAATGAACTGGAAAGAGGATATCTCCACTAAGAAGTGCAATATAAAGGGCTGGAAAGGCACATTTGGCAGTGGTAACTATAGCCCTCTCCCTGCACAGACATGAACCCAGAGGCATAGGAAAGCTGCAGGCCACTTACCCTATCATTTAGTGGTTTGGGGTTTTTGGT
>JABWIB010015296.1:5858-16163 GCA_016617825.1 Platyplectrum ornatum
CTGACCTGAATACAACTGAGTAATGCCCAAACTGAAGACATTTGCAGTAGAGGCCTGGCAAAGCATCACCAGGGATGAAACCTAGCATTTGGTGGTGTCTATGCATTCCAAACTTCAGCCTGTAATTGACTGCCAAGGACTTGCAACNAAGTATTAAAAACTTATAGTTAGATTTAGGATTGTTTAGTTTGTCACATTACTTTTGTTCCCTTAAAAAGTGGGAGGCACATATAGAAACCATTGGAATTCCTACATTGTTCACCTGATTTGAATGTAAATCCTCTTAAATTAAAGATGTCTATAATTAAAGTACATCCATTGTGTTCTAATCCATTGAGTTGGTTTATAGAGGCCAAAATATGGAAATTGTGGCGAAGCCTCAATATTTATGGACCTGACTGTATATATAGATATATAAAAATACACATATATTTTTTTATTTTTCTAACTTTTTTGGAGCAATGCATAATACATAACATAGATATAAGATAAATATAAACAAGCCTGTTTTACATATGAGCAGGGAAAGTCACAACAATTCTAAATATGGAAGGAAAACAGAACACATCAGATACAGTATTACGACTCAGAAAAATACAGAATGTNATACATAAGTCTTTGGAAGAAGAGCAGTGGAACTGAGGTGAACATTGGGGATATATGAGTACCTCAGAGGAGAACACAACCCAGGAGGATGATGATGAGCCGTCCAAGATTCAGCGAGGAAGCAAATGAGCTGCTGGTTAAAGATAGGCTTAAATCTAAAACACAAATACACATACATGTACAGGCGATACTTCATCCTCATACAGTACCTGATATTCCCTTAAATGTAATCTGCTGTCTGAGGATGTGGTAGCTGTGCTCTAATATTTCTTGCTGTATCATTTTAGGTCCCTGGATGCTACATCTTCATACAGCACATGATACATTCTTAGCTTGTGAGGTCAGCACTGTAGGTGCAAGAGCGTTCTCTCGGTTTGCAATCGGGCGATGTTAGCCAAGGACAGAGGCTTCCTAGCATGCTAAAGGCATTGGAGGCGNGAGGCCACAGAGACGTGAAAGCTGTGGGAAGAGCAGCTTTGGCACCACCTTTTCCCCGCTATTGTGTTTGTGGAGGGCGTGGAGAGGAGGGTGGATACACTTGACACGAGCCATGTCATGCATTTTGTGTTCTAACGTGTCCTTGTTGAGTCAGATGATAAGTATCTTTTGTGTACATTAACATTATACTGTAAATGATGTATATTAATGATTCTTTTGTCTTTGATTGCCAGAGCCTTCAACCAGCCCTCACCACCCTCAAAAAATAAACACCACCCCCCCCCAAAAAAAAAAAAAATAAAACAACAAAACCTTTATCTTGTGTTTTTTTGGGAGAATGGGGTTTGTCTATTTTTGAGGGGAAGTTGTTTTTTTTTAGGATGGGGGTATGTCTTTTTGCTACATAGCCGGAGGACCTGTTGAGCCCCTGGGCCCCATGGCAACTGCAGCCGTTGCGTCCTCTTTAGTTATGCCCCTTCCTGTCTCTCATCTTCTCATACTTTCTCTTTCAGCCCTTATTGTATGCTGGGACCTACTATTAACAGCCACAAACACATGAGTCCACTGAAAAATATTAAATTGCTGCGTCATTTTGGGATGTCAATTCTTACCTGGGCACAATTATCTGCGAATACAGATTATTGCAATGGTCACATAATCTTTCCTGGTGGTTGTGTCACAATTTTTATGATAAAATGATAAATTTTGAACAGCCACATGTCTAAATGCAACCAGTGGAAGACTTTTCATTCCACAGTCCAGTGCGGTGCTACATTGCTTCATGAAATGCATCCTGCCATCCAGGCAGCTAATGCTATGATTGGGGGAAATGGATAGTATAAAACAGAGTTATTATGACATGTAGGTGTTATACAATTCCCACAGAACAGCTGACAATATTAATATTTTCTGGCTGCTGTAGGATGAATTAGGTCCAGGCCAGGGGAGGACTAGATGGGAGCCAACTTTGTATCTCTCTTTGTAATGACTTCCAGAAGACAGGGTTATCTCCTTGCAAGGACATGCCAAGAAAAAAAAAACAATTAATCTTTGGACCTGTCTCTTTCCATTACTGTTATTTTCTGCTGGGATGGATGAAAAGAGCAATTAAACTTTGAAGTTGTGATTAAATGCTGCAGGGAAAATGTAGCAACATAACTTTTACTCTATTTATTTTTCTTTCTTTTTATAAATAAAAAAAAATACAGTAAAATATTTTCCCTCCATTTTTGTGTGTTGTCACTCATAGATTTTCATTGTATGTTGGGAAAATAAACGCTACTATTACATTTATAAAATAAAGCATTTTTGGGTACTAGAGTATGCCAGCCTGTAGCAGTATATTTACAGAGAGCTGTTAAATCCAATTATCCTTTGTAGATATGTAAAACCTGTCATATGATGTACACTTACATATGACCTCTACACATTTAACTGGCAAGTCTTTTTGAAATAAAATCACAAGGAAAAAAGAACACTTTAGCATGAATGAAATCTGCTGCTGTTGCATAAAGGAATTGATGCCCTCATTGTGCAATGATATTTCCTCTATAGTTATACTAGCACAGTACAGTAAGTGTTTTATTCAGCTGATCACGTATGGTCTCACTTACCTGTTTCTGAATGGTCACAAAATGGATGTACCATTATTTGAATGTACGGTATTTGAATTAAATGCAGCTGTATTTAAATAATATGTAATATGTAATGGCTGCAATTAAGCTGCATGCATCTTCAGGAACATCTATGTTTAAATGAATGTACTGTATACTTAAGTCTTTAGCAATTCAATTACACATAACTTGGGGTTCTTCATGTATCAAAACACCTGGTACCTTCAGTGCCGTAACCTTGCCACCTTGGCAGAACCGTGTTGTACATGCAAAATAAAACTATTTTGCCGCAGAATGTGTTTTCCAACATGGTGCCACTTTGCTAGTGTTTCCTATAAGTGCAATTTTACTTCTTGTATAGAAGCTACACAAGATTTGATGTAAACCTGAAGTATTTCTGTCNTTACCTAAATAGTTATTACGCAACTGCTTGGTAATTATTTTGTCTTAGAAGTGCCTTAAAAAAATATGGAGACCTTAAGGGTGCCTNGAGCTCGAAAGTTTGGGAACCACTACATTANACTTTAGTACAGTTTACAAACAATGGACAGACTCTTGCGTACTGCCCCTAGATTGTGACTTCTGTACATGCAGTGTAGGCAGGGATAGGCATGCAGACACAGGATGTACCCGCCTTTAACTCTGGATCAGTTAGTCTCTCAGCCATTCAAGACTTATTGATGTTCTATTGATATTTGAGCAATTAATAGGCAAATATACAGCGCTTTAAAGCAGCAGCTATTTGAATCGGCTGACTGCATGCTGTTAGCCTCTTAGGGACTGGCAGTGTGCTCTTTCCAGTACAAATAATAGCACAACACTGTGTACAGCAAGTACAACAATTAATTACTATTAGAAACCTTTCCTCAATGGAGCAGAGTTATGAGATATATCAAATCTCTGTGCGCCTATTTAGCGCAGAGACNATCCAAGGTGCATTGATATTTTAATGCTGTCTGAGTAGTTCAAAGAANGCTTTAATAGTAGCCACCACTGATATAGTATGAGCTGACTACATGCTGTTAGCTTTTAGGGATGGCATTGTGCTCTNTCTAGTATAACTAGTATTACCATAAATAAAACAATAAATAAATCTNATAAAGCACAGTGTCAAAAATACAAAGTATTAGAAAATAATCATAGAGACTTTTTTATTAATACAGCCAGTTATTTTGCAGAGTTCTGTGATTTTCATTTTCTAAACAAATTTATGTGGGGACAACCTCTGTTCAGTATTTTAACCATTTTTCAGTGCTTTAGGCACTGTTAGTATATTTGTTTTTTTTAATAATTTTCATCGAGTTAGCATTGCATGTTTATTAATGCATACCAATAAAATGTATTTGTTTTAAAAATTGTTCATTTTTGTGCTTCGAATTACATATTGTAAGTGTCACTAGATTCTATGGCCTAAATTTACTAAGCAATCAATCAGATTTGAGCTCTCAGCTTCATTTTACATACTTTTCAATATCCCCAGCAAAATCCCAGCTTAGTGAATTTTGGCCTATATCTTTTGTGATTTTTTTTGTGATATAAACGAAATTCAAATGACACTAGAGTTTATATGACTTTGCTGAATATCCTATTGTCAGACTGAAATAAATAGGAAAGGATACACTCTCTTTTTGTCCTTAGCTGTGACAAGAAGATCAAGAAAGTCACCCAGCCAAAATGTCTCTGTATTTTAATGCATTTACCTATTACAGTTCCAACTTGAATATCTATAAAATGAATGATAGTATTCCATACCTAAATAACAAAAAATAATAGAAAAAGACAATCAACTTAACTTGTCCGCACTAGTATGCACATTAGAATTTCTGCAATGACATAAATCATTGTGGTAATATACTGTAGGTATATCAAACCCCCACCAAAAGTGAATAAAACCTTTATTTAGGAAAATATAGTAAAAATAAACATCAATGCTGATGCCAGCGAAATAAATATTAGTATGTGTTTCAATTGGATTGGTAAGACATATGCTAAAATATAATACACAATGGTTTATCCCAACACGCTAATATTTGTTTAGATGCATTGGGGAGAAAAATCAGTCAATTAGGGTATTATGCAACCCATCGAAACGTACAAAAAGATGTTAAGTAAAATAGGGGCTTTTCTACACTGGTCCTGTTCCCACCAGAATGTCACCTAGCCACAGTGCCTACCAGCCGCAAGGCCAGAAATATTCGCCCCGAGAATCGGGGTATACCTGTCCCTATACTCACTCTAGTGCCCGTAAGTAACCTATTCTGGGGTGAGGTACAGGGGCAGGGCTACAATACACAGCATACACTCATATACAAAAAATAATAAATGATTGTATCCATAAATATATCAATATTGTATAGTAAAACAACACTCATATTGCTAGGTGATACAATATAAATGTTTAATACATTGCTGGTGGTGTGGCCCTGGCCCAGCCCGCCCCTGGCTTGAATACAATAGAAATATACACTACAGCAGGTAGCATACAGATACATTGAAAAATCAATTATCATTAGCAGGGGAAAACAGACAAAAGTCCATAACCCAAGCAGGAGAAGGAGAGTTCAGCCAATCATCCCGTATCCAGTTATCTGACATATGAGTTGTGCCTGTAGCAGAAAAGGGGTGAATCTGCAAGGGTACAGATCAGCCAGCAAGCCCTGAGCTGGCAAATGGCCAAATTCGGCCTGCTGCACCAAAAACCAATGCAAATCGTCATATGCAGAATACACAACCCATTCCCTCAAATGAGACAGCTGCTCAGCATAGTAATTGAAAAGGGGGTTAGGAAGGGCTATACCCCCTATTTCCCTTGATCTGCAAAGATTCTCTCTAGTGATACAAGCCCTTCTGCTACCCCAGACTTTCCCAGTCGAGGCACCCCTAGGGTCAACTTGATTTTTTAATTTTTTTTAGTTTTTGAGTCATAACTATTTATGTAAAGACAAAAATACTTCAGATTGATATAAAATCTTGTGTATCTCCTATACAAGACGTAAAATTGCACTTCTATTTAACACTAGCAATGTGACACCGCGTTGGAAAAAACATTCCGCGGCACCCCAATGAGAGCGTCGCAGCAACCCAGGGACTACAGTCCACATATTAGCCATCCCACTCAGCTGCAAACCCAGGGTCCCTCCCCAAAAGGGCTTAAGCACCGGACTCTAGCAGCCTACTTCATTGCCATCCTGATTTTTGCCTTTTATGAGAAGAACATCAACCCCAAAATCAAAGCAGATCTGGACCTAAAAGGTAAAAACATGATAATGACAAAGTATTTTTGGTTGACATAATATATAGTGATATGAATTTTATGAATATTATTGTTTTGTTATGTAAGGATTATTAAAAAAAAGTGACTGAGTAGAAATGCTAACATGGTGTTACATTAAAATCTAGTTGGATTTCCATGTGGTCCTGGACATTCTATATATTGGACATTCTTTGGAGCAGCAAAGAAGGAGTTAATTAACAGATGTTTTGTGTCTTCACAAAGAGCGACTGCAAGGAATGATTCCCTACCCCCTTCAAGGACCTAAAAAATCTCACATAGAACACCCTGTGTAAGGGTAAGTCATTTTCTTTTATAAGGTAAAGATAAATTCACTGTTAACAAGAATTAGAGCTAAGGTTGGGACTAGGGTAACAGTAAGGGTAAGGGCTAGGGTTGAAGTTAGTGCAAGGGTTAGGGCTAGGATTACAGTTAGAGCAAAGCTTGGGGTTAGGGACAGGGTTAGAGTTAGGGTTAGAGCTAGGGTTAGGGGGAGATGTTTTTCAGATTATAGTCTGGATTAGGGGTAAAACTAGGGTTAGATTTAAATTTAAGGTTAAGGAAAGAATCAGGGATAGAGCTAGGGTTAGTGTAAGAGCATGGGTTAGAGCTATTGTTAGAGCTAGGCTTACATTTACAGCTGGGAAGAGGGTAAATTCTAAGCCAAAGGTAGAGTTAGAGTTATGCGTAGGGATAAAGCTGGGGTTAGGGATAGTTCAGGATACTACATATATATTTAAATTATGCCACACAGGTTTAACAATGCTCCACCATGGTATGAGCAGCGATAGACTGCTTAGTTCTCTCCAGGTCGCAAATTACAACACTAATTGCCTAACTTCTACCTCTCTCTTCTACTCCCAAATGACTACCATCCCTTTCAGCTCATCCCCCATTTTCCACACCTTATCAGATTCCAAAACCAGCTCCTCAAGATACATCCTGCAATCCACCCCGCCCCTGCAGCTACATCCTGCAACCTGATATGCATTTATTAATCACCCCTCATTCATTATACAATGAGCAGTGGGCCCAGGCCGCCTCTGGGTTAAGGCTACTGTAATTAGTGTTAAGGCTAGGGTGGCTATGGATAGGGTAGTGTTAGGGGTAAAGAAATGATTAGAGCTGGGCTTAGGGCTAGAGCTAGGGTTAGGTTTAGTGGAAGTGTCAGAGACAGAATTATTGGGTTATAGTTAGAGCTAGCATTAGTGTTACTGCTAGGATTAGGGTTAGGGTCGGAGATGGAGTTAGGGCTTGGGATAGGGCTAGAGCTATGGCTAAAGCAAGGCTTGAGGCTGGGGGGTTAATGTTAGGTAGTTGACCTTGGGTAGAGAGTATTAAGGCTAGAGTTAGCATTAGAGCTAAGGTTAGGGCTAGGATATACTATACAGCTAGGGTTAGGGTTTTAGCTATGGTTAGAGATAGGTGTAATGCTAGAGCTTGGGTAAGGGTTAGGGTTAAGATTAAAGCTGGGGTTAGGATTAGAGTTAGGGTTAGGGCCCTATGGTAAACTATACAATAAGGGTTAGGTTTAGAGCTACTGTTAGGGTTGGGGTTTAGGGTGAGAGCTAGAGTTAGGCCTAATGTTAGAGCTTAGGTTAAAGTTAGAGTTACAGCTAGCTTAGAGCTTGGATTAGCTCTATGGTGAAAGCTAAGGCTAAAGTGAGCTAGGTTTAGAACTAGAGGTTAGGGTTAGAACTAGAATTAGGGTTAGTTAGTTAGTTAGTTAGTTTTAGGGTCAGGGTTAGAGCTAGGGTTAGGGCTCTGGTTATAGTTGAAGCTACAGTTAGGGTTAAGGCTAGGGTTCTTCTAACTTAAGGTTAGAATTAGAGCTAGATGTAGGGCTATTGTTACTGTTATGATTAGGCCTACAATTAGGGCTATGGATAGAACCAGAGTAAGAGCTAGTATTAGGGTAGGNGCTAAAGTTAATGGTAGAGCTAGGGCAAAATGTTACTGTTACAGCTATGCTCAGGCTTAGAACAGTGGGTACAGATAGAGTTAAGGTTAGGGTTAGAGTTGGAGTTAGAGCTATGGTTAAATTAGAGCTAGTTTTAGGGTTATAGCTAGCATTAGGGTTAGTGCTATGGTTAGGCCTAGGGCTAGATCCAGTTTTAAGGTTATGATTTGATATATGGTTAGGGTTAGAGTTTGGTTTAGTCTTAGGGATATAGGTGGGTTTAGGGCTAGGGTTAAACCTATGGATAGGATTAGAGCTAAGATTATAGCTTTGGTTATGGTTTGGATTAGTGCTAGTGTTAGAATAAGAGTTGGGGTTATAGCTATAGAGATATGGTTATGGTTAGGGTTACAGCTATGGTTACAGGTGGTTTTAGGACTAGGGTTAGAGCTCAAGTCATGGATGGGTCAAGGATTTAAGCTCTGGTTAGGGGGACATAGTGATGTGCCTCTGCTGCAAGTTTACACTGCCTCCCCCCTTCTACCCACTTGCAATTTGTTTTGTCCTTTGCTGCCTGTATGGTAGCAGGGGGACAGTGATATGCCTGCGGGGGGACAGAGTATAGTGGCAGCCGCCTTTGTCCTCACCTGGAAAGATTAATTAGTATATATAATTAGTTACCATATACCATAAAAAATTGAGATATTGTAGAAAGACACTGGAATATACATTTACAAGACCCAGTCTTGGAACCTCGTCTAAATAATAGATATTTTCTGTAAAAAAAAAAAGCAAGGAATATTAAATCATATATTTTTACCACCATTTTGACTACCACCTCTTCTAATGGCAGAATATGTAAAATGTGTATTTTTTAGTCACAAAGATAAAAAGAGATTTTCTGATTCCTGTAATTCAGTCACTGCTGGTATTAAAAGCTTTATTAAAGCTATATATTTACTGCACCTCTTTGTTATTTACCTCTCAGAGTGTGGTTGTGAATTAAATATGTATGAAAAACTAAAAGTCTGTATGGTACATACATGAACATTATTGGAATATTCCAATTAAGTAATGAATGGTGCATATGAACATCAATTCAAAGCTATTTAGTACATAATGAAAACTTGGTGTCATAGATTACAAAGGCTTGCCCAATGACAAACTGTATAGATTGTAACTGCAAATACTGTGTCCAAAAGAACATAATGGAAATATGGATATAACTCCCATTCTGAATAAATATTTACTGCTAAATCGCCATTTTCTAAATGCAATTGCTATTTTTTAAATGATCGACATTTCCAGTATTTATAAAGCGTTGATTTGCCAAATGACCGCCAAATAACATGTAATTTGAGCAGAAGATAGAAGAGGTGCCTTCCTGAAGTGAACTGACCCAAAATCGCTTTCCATTCTTCAACTCCTAATGGATAAGCCNATATAAAGGAGCATTCTTGTGTTAGAAGGATGAAAAGCAATTGCGATAAATTCAGCTACAATAGCATGTGTCCTTATGCACCGGACACAAGGAGGAGAAGGTCCATCACCCGGCATGTAACTTTTTGTGTGCTTTTGGGCCTGGCATACTAGTCTGATTTGGAAGTTGTGACATGTTTCTGTTTAACTGCACTAACCTCCTGAGCCTTTATGAGCAGATGAGAAGGGATTTGTAATCGGATAACTCACAGTCACATGCTGTTTCTGGGCTGCATAAATAATGTGAGCCATTCACTTTATGGCCACAGGCTTGACGTGATTGGCATTTCACAGGCAACATTTTCCAGACACTTTTCTCAAGAAATTTCCATCTGCTTTGGAAGCCATAGGTAGCACCTAAATTGCTGAAGCCACCTAGATATAGAGCCTACCTCTACACAAACTAGCACAACCTCTCAGACTCTATTATGGTCTAGGCAAAACCAAAAATTATGAGTGTGTTAATAGGCTAGCCAGGTTCATGGCATGACTCCTACATCATAAACAGTCAGCCCTTAAGTCCAAATCCTTAGGACTTATGCCTTAGGGTTGGCAGTTGGTTAGGTTGTGTTTGTTATTCCTAAGTGGGATATCTTCCTGCAAACATAGATTACGAATGTTTTTATTTTTGTTAATTTATTAGGTGACCCCTGTGTTGCATCCTGAGACTCCTGCACACCACCAATATAACGAGGTGCACAAGATGTGTAATAGAATGCACATTTGGGGGGGAATTCAGTAACTGACGAGTCTTCTTTGAAAGTTCGTTTCGTCAGTGGCTGACGAAAATTCGTCGTAAATTCGTCGAAAATCGTCAAATGTGTATTCACTAAGTGACGAATGTGTATTTTTTCGTCATTTAGTTTAACGCTTACATATCGTCAATGAACGTTCGCCGTGACGAATTTTCCCATAGAAAGGATTCAAAAATGGAATTCACTAACTGACGAATATTCTTTTCAACGAAACTTCGTCAAGACGAAGTTTCAAATTCGTCA
>JABWIB010015305.1:0-12331 GCA_016617825.1 Platyplectrum ornatum
CAAGTCAGTTAATGTGCACATTAACTGAATTCGGAAGTTAGCTGTTACATATACACTGCCATTCAAAAGTTTAGGGTTACGCATACAATTTTGTGTTTTTCCATAAAAATTCAATTATATTTATCAAATGAATTCCAAAATGAATAGAACATATAGGGGCTGATTCAATCCCGCGCGAAGACGGGAAAAAACGCGAAGTGCGCTTTTTCCCGTCTATTACGGGACTGAAAACCTTGCGTCTTTTTGTACGCACCTCTATGAGGTGTGAACGAAAAAACGAAAGATTTCTGGCCTTACACAAATAGCGTAAGGCAGAAAAAGATTGCGCCTAAAGGATTGAATCGGCCCCATAGTCAAGAAATTGCATTGCTATGGTTAGAAATAATACAATATACTTGAGTATAAGCAGANTTTTTCAACACATTATATTGTACTGAAAGTGGCCCCTCGGCTTATACTCAGGTCTATATGGTATTCTCTCAGTAGACTTCATGAATTGTACTTCCTGGATGATGCAGTCATCAGTCCACATAGCCGAATGCCAATGGTCTGGCTTGCAGGACTGGCAGCTCTTCCTATCTGTCCACAGCTCAGGGCTAAAATGGAGCTAAGGTAAAGGAGGAGGAGAGCATTACAATGACACAGGCATGCAGCATGCCACTCACCCACCACACAGAGCTGACACAGGCATGATAGTTTGCTTTAAGGGTTACAGCATGGGTCAGGAGCTTTACATTGCCTTATAGTGTATGCAGAGGAGAAAATTAGGTGCTGATGAACAAATAACAGGATAAACTATGTGGCTACAAATGGCAAATGGTGAGAGAGGGGAAGGAAACGAAAGACCAGAAGGGGAGTGGAGAGGGAAGGGGCGGGGAAGAGGGAAAGGAGGCATCCAGACTACACACATCATGTAGAAGGCAGGGAAGGCCAGTAACTAAGGGGTGGAGCACCCACAAGTCACCAGGGCAGGAGACCCACCACAGAGGGACGCGAGACACCCTAAAATGGCAGATAAGACCCCCTACCCTATAGTGTGTGGGCAATGTTCTTATACAGTGAGGTAGTCTTTCCAGCCAAACAATCTAAAAATCCCTTTTACCTTCAATCTCACCAAAGCAGCCCAAGCCCTCTTCCAGCATCTTATGATTTGTGCTGCTCCTCACAAATGTTCTTTTATTATTTTTGATCCAAACACCTCAAACTTCGATTTGTCGATTCCATAACACTTTTTAAATCTATCCTATTTATGTTCTTTTGTACATATTAACATATTCCTTTTATTGGCCAGTCTCAGATATGGCCACTCTGCCGGCATCCCGCAGTCAGTCACCTCTACACTGTAGAAGTTGACACTGGCATTTTGTGAATACCATTTAATGAAGCTGCCAGTTGAGGAACTGTGAGGCGTCTATTTCTCAAACTAGAGACTCTTATGTACTTCTCTACTTGGTTAGTTGTGCACCAGCACCTCCCATTTCTTTTATGATTAGAACCTGTCTGATGTTTGTTCTCTGAAGGGAAATGTACAGATCCATGGCAATTTCTCACATGGAATGGCCTTTACATTTCTAAGAAAAATAATAGACTTGAGCTTCACATGAAACTTTTTTTCTGGCTATTTTGATTATAATCGAACACCCAAATGCTTCCGATGCTCAAAGAAAGGCCAGTTTTATATCTTCTCTAGTGAGCAAACTGATTTTCAAACATAATTGCACAAGGGTTTACTAAGCCACTGGTGGATGACTCTTGAGTGTCAAGGAGGCTGATCCAGATTAGCGCTTCCATGTGGAATCCATGTTGAATTTGCATCTTTTTGCTTGTGTTTTTAATGTCTGCACTGAGCATGCGCACACATTGAAAAGTTCACACTTTTTTTAACGCTGTTTTTGCATTCCCCCTTGCTTTTCCTTTTGTACCCCCTTAACTTATACAATTTAATAAAAATTTAATGGTAAAAAAAAAAAGTTCACACTTTTATTTCACACATGTCACAAATAGAACAATATAACAAATTCTGTCAGTCCCGGGCCCCGCGTAAGGTCTCTTCTTGTTTATTTGACTATATGATAGAATGCTGTATAATTGCTTTGTCTATTCATCGGATTGTTATGGTTGAATAGTCAATATGGTCTATTTGTTTCAGGGAATGATTACTGCTGTATTAGATTCCAGCCATATGATTGTAATTACTAAGATTATAGCATACTCTGCATATTTGATTCTTCCTGTTTGATAGGGGGCAATTATGGTTGAGGTATGATATTTATTTTATTTTGCTACAGCACTGAATTGATTTTAAGATTGTTTGTTATATTTTTCTATTTGTGACATGTGTGAAATAAAGGTTTGTACTTTTTCATGGATTGGTGATTCAATTAACCCACTGTGTGAATTTCACAATTCAAAAGACAGTATAAATGAGACACCCCCTGGCAACAAAAATCTGCTGCTGGGTAAAGGAATTTAAAAAAGAGGTAATACCAATACCCTTAACACTCAAGACACACTCTGCTGTGATAATAAAGAACAATAACTTATTTCAATACATGGTATAAGACCAGCCTGAAATAATAATGATACAGTCTCTTTAGCAATATGGTATCTTCAACAATTGGTATACAGTACTCCTAAACGGTATGTTGATAATGTCCCGATTAACGGAGTCTCTATAATGAAAGCTCTACGTCCTTTCTCCTTTTTTGTCCTCTAATTTCTTTAAGGTAAATCCTCAAGATTAGAAAATTATGTTACAAGATGCATTTGTTCACCGCACAGTATCCCTACATCCACTTACATCCATTCATACTGCAGTAATGCCGAAATGGGTTGATCCGATGATGTATCCGTATTTCCAGGTCCCTCCAAACAGTTAAAGTATTAGGTATTTGTAAACAAACTCCAAACACCCTAATACCCACTCACATTAAGGTACCAATCTTACGGCGTCCTCTCCTTTATGGCCCTTCTCCGTGGGTTTGTGTACCGTTGCTGTTTTAATACTCCAAGATCAATGGTGACTCCATGAGGAATCCTTCTCCGATGGTTGCTCCGATCCTATAAGTTGGGCTAGCCGCAATGTCCACAGTACAGTGTTCCTCCACAAGGATAAGGATATTCAGAGTTTGNCACACAATTTTCCAGGATCCCCAGTATCTACTTACATCAGGGTATTTGGTCAACCAATCTTGCGGCATCAAANACTATGATATAGGAGAAACACGTTGGAATAGCGCGGCAGAGGAGTTAAAAATACTGTATTATGAATTTCACAAATAGCTGTTCTGTACTGACTCTTCTTGTGGGTTGGATCTAGCGTGGTGTTCAGCAGGGGATTGGTCTGTGAACGAGTGCTGTTGTTATGGATCCTAAAAGTTGATGTCACCTTCCAAAATACACTTTACAAGTTGGTTAACATATTTACCCCAATTCAATGGTGTCCCTGTTTTTTACCTCTTTGATGCAATTGCTAACAGGATTAATGGACATGTAATAATGGGGGGGACTTCAATTTTGGACCCCTAGTGCCTGCTAAATCCCATGGATAGATCATTTACGTTTCAGTCTTCCATTCATCATTCGATTCCCAGACAGATTTTTTTTTCTACCTGACATTTTTCTTTCCTTTTTAGTATGACCCATTTTGGGCCATACTATCATTCATGATATAGTGATCTCTGATCAAGCCCCAGTTTCAGTGTCTATTAACTCTTCTGCACTTTTTAGAGGTTTGAGATTCCTGACATATTTAACAATCTCTTCTGAATTAAAAAAAAAATACATGACACACCATACACCATACCTGACACACCATATATTGTCCCAGCATTGGGACTCCAAAATTTTATTTTGGAATGCCTCTATGGCAGTTCTGAGGGAACATATTATTGGCTAGGGTGCTAGGAAACGATGGGAGTCGGTCTTTGCAGATTTTGCCAAGCATACATTTTATAGAAATGGGAACAAAGCGTGTAGACTTACATGTAGCTCACATCACACATCATGACTGTCACACACCTGGGGACTGGGGTAGTTGTTAGGGACACAGGGACCATTGTGGCTAAATTTGAGGAGTATTTTCGGGGCTTGTACTCTGCAAAACTGTTTGACCATTCATGCCCATATTATTACTAAGGCTAATCTTCCTCTAGTTACTAATGATCAGGTTGTCTTTCTGATGCTGGATATTACATATGAGAGCAACATTAATAAATTAGGCAAGGTGTTAGGTGTTAGGCCCTGCCCTTCTGGAAATATACAGACTTCCGACTTCCTCACTTTCTCAGAAGCCCATATCATTCTTCTTCCAAAGCCAGACAGGGACCCACGTCTTACAGACCAATCACGCTGGGGCCCTAGACACAACAGGNGCACTAGACAAGGATTGCTGTTCTCTCACCCTTGCTTTTTAATTTCGCTTTAGATCCCTTGTTACGCTCTTTACATCAAAAGCAGACTTTTTGGATATCTCAATAGGGGGAAGGATTTGAAACTATACACTTTTGCAAATCATGTCATATTGTATATCTTGCTTCACTATTAATTTTGAAAAACTACAAGCTATGTATCTACACCATTGTGTACAAATGCCATTGTGGGGATTGTAGTCTTTTAGGCAGTACATCAACTGCTGTACTTAGAGGAGTCTGGTTCCTGAACAAGTGCCAATATTTACCATTTCAATATCAGTAATTGCATTAAGGATAATGAGGCTTTGAGAGTGGAAATTACTGCCTATTACTTTTGCAGGCAGGGCCAACCTGCTAAAAAAGTTATATTTTACCCATTTGCTGTATTTAATTCAAGTGTTGCCCTTTTTATCTCTAGTAGAAATTCAATAACTGTCTCAGATGAAGAGCGGATCCCTACCTGAGCTGTGTGTCCCCACCAGCCTGCCAGGATTTAACATCTATTCACTTGGGTTTAGTTTGAATACGGTGGATTGTGTTCTGACCAAGCATTTTTGTCTTCCATTTGGAAGACATGGGATTGTATTTATTTACTGAATTCATTAATTGTTTAATGTTTTAAAATGCAGTTCCCTGTGGATTTTAGGATAATTTATTAAATTCATCTTTTATCTACTTTCCTTGTTTTTTGTTGTTTTTGGGAGCAATTACTGTCAAGGAACAAGTGGACTCTCCTACTTTAACCCCTTCAATGGGGAAATTGATTTTATATTGGGTCCACAGCCTACATATTTAAAAATCAATACTTTGTTTTACGAGAGGAACTTGACACTAAGGGCCAGATCCAGAGTAGCGCATCCGACTGGAAAACAGGCAGATGCACTGTACAAAAGAGGTTTTTAACTAGCAAATAGAGGTTTGTCTGCTTGTGCTTCTGACCAAAGGATTGCATATTTAAATGAGAAAAGGGGAGAGTCTCTCATTTAAATATGGCTCTAGTGGAAGGGGGCTGCGCTTATGCCATTTTACCATTTTATAGATTAATATCATTATGGTTTATTTATAAGGTTCCACAGTTTTCTTAGTGTTGTACAATTGAGAGAAACAATATGGTATAAGCGTAAGGAGCAGAGCAGTTTCCTATGGAAAAAAGTATATGTTTTAGTTGTGTATTTTTATTTTGTCCATTATTTTGTTACTTTTAAAATACATTTTATTAGTTAACAAAGCCAACATAGTATAGCGATTGCCGTTACTAATACTCGGCTATTGTAAACCCAACATTAAAAAAACAATTCACATATTTTTTTTATTATCAATAGCCGAGCTTTGTTAATTAATTAAAAAAATTAATGGGGCCGAACAGAGGCTGTGGCTATAGTAGGTGGGGCCGAACAGAGGCTGTGGGTTTAGTAGGTGCAGCCTCTCCGATTATGGCCGGTTCTTACATTCAGGGAAAAGGAATGTATCTTTTCTCTGAATGCTATCCAGAAATGAGTTAACGGCCTCCAAAATCTCTGTATCAGCCCCTAGGACTTGTATGAACCTTAGGTATATTATGTGCTTGTGAAGCAGACTGCTTCTTCAGCTATATACAGAATACTAAAATTAAGACTTTCAAAAGATTTTAATGCAATTTGCTATAATAAAGAGGTCTGCTAGCTAAATTAGGTTATGGCGCTGAATGAATCCAGATGATATGGTTGCAGTTGCTGTTAAAATATATTCCAAGTGAACAGAAGGTTAACTACCACAGAGGCTACACTTGGCTGATCTCATTATAAAACACAANTTATTATTGATTGAAGAAAATAAAGACATTAGCAATGTCCACTTGCAGTAGCACCCAAGGGAATGGATAAATTAAGTGAATTTCACATTTCCAATGTGTAATCAGAGCTAAAGCAAGTGGAAATCTTTCATTTTCAAGTAGCAAGATAATAAGAGTTTGATAGTAAATGTGAAAAAAGGTGTAGACCTAAGCAAATCCATGCTGAACTGCATGGGAAAGTAANTGTAAACTCTTAATTTGCATCGCTCACATTGAAATTGCTTTTGCTTAAGTCTATACTTGCACCTGTTTTTTTTTTTAACCATTACATTTTTATTGAATTTTACAAGCAATAAAAGGGGGGACTTGCACCTGTTTTATCCTTGCTTTCAAAGACCAGTGTATTAAAAAGGAAACAGAATTTGCATGCAGGAGCTGAACCAGAGTTTTACATGCATAGAGGGTACAAATGCAGTGTAATTAGTAAGCAGTAAAAAAAGGCAGACTAAAACCCCTTACACAACACACTGTAAATATACATATATATTAAACAAGATCTATATGTTTCCTGTCTTAATTCCTGTCCCTTTTATGTGTGTCCAGCCTCTATTTTTTCCCTTGAATGTTTTCCCAATCTCTATTTGTGCCCCATTTATGTGTGGGGCCCTTTGTGTGTGCATCTACCCTGATTGTCCTATGGTTAATTCAGCCATGCTGCTATCTTCCCAGAAAAAACTAAAACACAGCAGTATGGGGATGCATGTTAAAACTCTCTATTCATCCGGTTACTAAGAATCTGAGTTTGTGGCAGTAATTTTCATAAAATAACTCCAGTACAAGAGATTTGCCTACTCCCCTGCAACCCCTGAAATTCCAGAAAAGTAAGCAATCCTGCATTAAGAATTAAAGGAAAAAGAAAAGCTACATTTAAATTTTGAAATAAACTATTTCTTTCTTCTATATATTGGAAATGTCTAAATATTTATATTTAACCATAATATTTATTTATATTTTAATGAATATTGCTATCCTGTTATTTTGCGGCCAGCCAGTCCTGAGTGTGCCCAAAAAACAACTTGTCCTAAATTTACTAAGCTAAAACGGTCTTGAAATGATTGTTTGATTATTGTATCTTTTAGAATTTCTGACTAATATCGAAACCAAGCTAACCAAGCTTTTATAGTCCATGATGTTAAACTGCATGTACGCTCACAATACAGAGGCTTATCATGCAGCCCATGGCTGGTGTAATGTAGATGTAGGATAGCTCATGCCCTTTATTTCCCTCTGAAACCTGCGTGCTGTGTAGAGTTCTGGGGGTTCTTGTTGCCACAATACCATGAGTATTGCTTTTCTTGATTTATGGACTAAGCGCCATAGGATACAAAGGACACACACTACAATGACTATTGTTTACAGTATGTGTGCCACTGATATTGGCAACAGGGTCAGATTAAGAGCCACATGGGACTGGGACTGTAAATAATAACTGGTCCATTGGAGTGACCAGTAATGTGTTGGTCAGGAGACTGTTAATATCAGTAGTTGCAGTGTTATGGGCCTTTTTGATGATGGAGGCCTGGGGTGGTCCTGTTGGCTGTGATTGGGAACATGACAATTTTACCTATAGGTTTATTAGATACTTTCAGACTTGAAAGTAAGAGCATAAAATTACACCTAGGCAAAACCATGATGAAATGAATTTTAAGTAAGGTAAATTTAATCTGTTGTAAACAGTATTAGAGGTGAGAGATATTTCATTGCCAGATCTAATAACAGTATACCATCTATGTGCAAAGTGCAAAATGCAAAAGCAAAATATTCTCCCTGTACGCAAAGAAGAACATTCAGTTTACTTCCCCTAAAATTCAAGTCTGGATCTGGTCCATATATGGCAAGCAAATGTTGCATTTTCCTAGTGATTTCATGTTCTATAGAGTATGGCAGAAAAAGGTTTAATAAACATGGTAACATTGTATAAGTTTCAAAGGACTAAGGAGCTTTATGTATTGCCTCAAAAATGTTGAATGTGCATAAAGCTTAAAGCTTATGTGTGTCATTTTATATGTATATAACAACATTGCTACCAAAATCTGTTCTTGTAAAACTACAGTAATAATAACTGACCAGATCCAGACGTCTACTACCTCTGCTTTCTTGTATCCCAACACATCAGTAGAATTCCAAAGCAGGATCCACGTTGTATCTCCTGTGCGGGGTTGCAATAGAAAGACCCTACAGACATTTTATACTTTAAAATAAATATAGAGTATTTCCTATAACCTTCACTACATATATTTAAATTCAGACTGCTTTAGACCATANGAGAAGTTACATTTTTGTATCGGATCTTACCGTGTTCCTTTTCATTTTTCATCCATGTCACTGCATTGCCTTGCTGCTGCTGTTATTTGCTGAGCATTTTCAAATATGCTGTGTGGATGGAGAGAGCCTGCTACTGGACAGAAACAAGGTGCGAGCAGTGTGTGTGACCTAGAGGAGGGGTGTGTTTTTCTATCTGTATAGTACATATGTAGAGAATGTCTATTACCTTCTAATGGCTTATAATAATCTGCAAACAATAGATGTTTTATCCTGAATATAGTATTACTGAACAGCATTACAAGTTACAAGTCTTTTTAGATTACATTCTGCATAGTTGCTTTCATTGCACTGTGTGTTAATAAGACACTTTCTTCATTTTTGGATATAAGGATTAAAAAAATAATATACATTTGTAATATCACAGCATGACTTATATAAAGGCGCCCCTTTTTTATATTACAACTTATTCAGAGATTACAATACAGAAAAGACAGGGTCTAGTTAGTGGACATGCCAACCCCACTAAACTGACTGCCACTCTCTAAATCTGAATAAAAGTCATGTTTAAGCTGGTCACCAGTTTAAAAACAAAGGCAAAGTATACACAATGTCAATACTTAGGCCTGTTTTTAAAAAGAACATAATGATACATAAGAAAATGCTGACTAATACTGGACAATACACAGCCCTAGAATTGTTATGATGAATATTAATATGGATAATTCGCTTGAATTGGCATTCTCTTTTTAATCTTCNTGCCACCTACATTTGTTCAGGCTATTTGTAAAATCAGAATGCTTGACAGGGGAATGGAACTATCAAAAACCCCCTTGAGTCACGGCAGCATTGGTAAGTTTCTCAGCAATTGTACCACAATCATAACCGATGCTAATCTGGAATCTCTTCATGGAGATAATCGTTTAAAGAACTTTTGAACTCTTTCTTCCATTGTTATAGTGACCTGAAGTGGATGCCGTCCAAACTTACCTACTATGCATGCACAGAGTGTTCTTAAAAAGTTGGAAACATCATACACTGGTACCCGTCAAAATGCTTTGAAAAAAAAAAANAAAATAGATCAGGCCATTTTATTGATATATTATGGCAGATTTGAAACAGAATGGATACAAGTGGAGGTGTATACGGGGGTATGCCATACCGGCATTCCTCTTACTGATGCAATTAAAAAACTACAAATCTTCATTGACTTCTATTATATTCTGTGTATACATACCACCACTTCTAAATGTCCATACCTCCACTTCTAAATTTTGACCACTGATGTGTAATATAAAGTAACCAAAAGACCCTCCTACACTGAAGGTCCGGCAGACAATTTTCCCCTTCTAGGTTGTTACCTGTTCCTTCCTACTCTCAAGAGGAATCAGGAAAGTATGTTTGTGTGTGAAATCAGGGTTGTGGTTGTTGCAAATTAGAAGATGTATCTCCAGTGCAAGCAAAGAAAAGCCTTTAAAAGCTGCATATAATTATACACCCCAGATGCAGTGATAATGGTCCTCCTCTAGCAGTTGGGTATCAATAAGTTACCCATTTTGAAACATGCCGTAGATGCCCTTCTCCCCCGGATGGCTACATCGTGTTTGACACTTTTGGTATAGTATCTTTGACCTGACCTCCCCCCCACCTAAATCTGCTCTGCAGCTTGCACAGGATCTTTATTTATCTCAGACTCACAGTAAGTATACCTTTCTGCTCACTCTGTCACAACTGTCTCGCTCCATTGATCATGCAAAACAGCAGTTTAAGCTACTTAACCACCTCTATTTCACCTTGGACAGACTCCATAAGATCTGACCGGCCCAATCTAAATTGNATTGGAGGAAATGCTGAGGTGTAGGGGATGTCTTTCATGTCTATTGNGCCTGTCCCCTTCTGCAGTCTGTTTGGTTGCTTGCATCAGACATCTAACGCACCACTGTTTCCCTTACCCGGGACTTTGCACTGCCCCACCTCTACCCTCATGATTTCACCCCTACAGACCTCTATATGCTGGGTCAGATCTTAATAGCTGCTATGACTCTCTCAACTCTGAAGGTTAAGGTTAAAATCACCTACAAATACAACATGGAGACCTTGAACGTCACCTACTCTATTTCCACTAAGTCCCTGCTGAAGGGATCCCTCCATATCCCTATACATTTATATGACTGTTGGTGATGCCCAACTTGTCCTTGGAGTCCTTCTATCTCCAGTGCTCCCTCCACCCATGGAGGCCCATTCTCTTGGCGACCATCAACCTCTTTTAGGTCCTGCCCTCCTGATGGTCTTGGTTTCCCCTTTGCTTCCCTCTTATTTTATTCCTACCTTACCCTCCCCACTCCTTTAGCATTACCCTTGCCACTCCTTTAGTCTTTTTTCAGCTGCCTATGTGATGTATGTTATCCATGTTTGTTTATGCCTTGTTTCCCTCCTGTTGGCCATTTATTCTCCTCATCTTCAATGGGGTTTTAGTTTTGGTGCTTAGTTTGTTCTTAGTCTTGTTTTGTTCTGATGAGGAGAGATTGGAGTACATGCTGAGTAAAGGTGAGAATTGCTTACTGAAAAAAATTTCTATGAGTTGTCTAACATCTGAACTGTACTCTAGCTCACCCTCTTGAGCTGAATGTCTGAGTCCATAAATGGTAACTGCAGGAGAGGGGCTGTTTCCTCATACGGTACTCTTTTACCCTCATGCGGTACTCTTTAGAAGGGTTGTTGTCTCTAAACCAAAGGAATCTTAAGAAATTCCTGTCACTTTCTCTCACAAGAAAACAATGGAACATTTGCTGAATATCAGCAGTGAATGTGATGGCATCCTTCCGGAAGCGGATGAGTACGCCAAGAAGTTTGTTGTTCAGATTTGGCCCTGTCAAAAGAACATCGTTTAAGGAGATACCTTCAAATTTGGCACTTGAATCAAACACAACTCTGATCTTCCCTGGTTTCTTTGGGTGATATACTCCAAACATTGGTAGGTACCAGCATTCCTCTGTATCTTTGAGGGTGGGAGCTATTTCGGCATAACCATTCTCAAATAATTTACTCAAGAAAGAGAAAAAGTGATCTCTCATTTCTGGTTTTCTGTGAAAGCTATGTTTAAGTGAAGAGAAGCGTTTAAGTACTTGATATCTGTTATTAGGCTGTGGATTNTAAAGGGTTGAGGTGCAACCCAGCTGTTTGTCTCATCTTTGACTAGTCCATTCTCCATAATTTCCAAGAATAGTCTGTCCTCAATGGANGTTGCCACTTGATCATCCATATTTGTTCTTTGGAAGACTGTGCACCCTAGATGACCCTGATAGTTGTCACAGATGAGGTTGTCACTAGAGAAGTNTAAGACAGTATGGTGCGGCAGTTCCTTCATAAGAAAGCGATTGTGAAATGGCTGAAAAAGAGAAGGATGTCCATTTGCTAAGGTACTGATAAGCATACTGTTAATGGAAGCTGTTCTGTGTACTTCTCCCAGACATACATCTCCTATTATGACCCAACCTAAATCTAGCTGTAAAGTGCATTGTGTGGACCATTTATCTGATTTCTATCTTTTTTGGACTGCCTAAGAGTAGAATTATATGGGCTTGATGGTCCAGGGTCCAGCTTTATCTGGCTGGCCCTTTGAGTATACTCTGACCAGACAGATTCTGAAACATGATTTACNACTTATGGCTCATTTACAGACTTCTGTACATTGTGAAGTAATCTCTGATGTAAAATTGTGGTAGTATGTCCTTCCTCACCACCATGCTCCCCGCCATGCTCTGTGCCACTGTGACTGTGTAATGGGGGAGGCCCAGGATATAGAGTTGAATTGTGGTCTGTGTTA
>JABWIB010015335.1:11488-26188 GCA_016617825.1 Platyplectrum ornatum
ATATTCCCATAATGCAGACAGGTGACAACGGGCTCCCCGGATGTATTGAAGAACGCACATCTCTACCTGCGCGGTGGCAATGGAACATATGTTATTCTAGTGGTAATAGGCTATAGCATATCGAGACCCGACGCTATCAGAGATGGAGGAAAAATATAAAAATTAAATATTCATAAGGGGACGGGGAAGGGGGGGGGGGTAGGGCTGGCTTCTGAGGACGAAAAATGGAAACCACCTGCTGTCCATCTCGAACCTGCAATGAGAAATACATAGCAATGTCTGCTAAGCCTATCACCTGGGGGGGGAACAGGGCTAACGGATCTGGGGGGTGAAGTTCAAGCCTGTGCATGTGTGTCTTTAGCAAACTATAAAAAAAAAATAAATAAAATAAATTAATTCAATTGTGACGCGTGAATTCACACCAAGAAAAGTGGGTTTCCTGTAACCCTTTGACTACCGGTGGGTAGGCTGCGACGCGCGGCTAACCCTCACCGCCGCTAATGAGATCAGTGGTGCAATGTTCCTTAACAATCCAGTGAACACAAAGTGGTTTCGTCAATTTCCCTGTCGGCAGCCCGGTGAACTGGACTCAGGCCACAGTCTTCAAGTTGATCAAGGACATTTTTTTTCTTTTTTTCGTTGGTTATACCTAGAATAGTCTTCACCCAACCCCTACCCATAGCCCGCACCGGCGCCTTAACGGTCCAGATTTATAGTCCAATGGCCATTCGATTCCCTGGTCTCGCCCTCGTTCTTCAGGTCCTGGAAGACCTGTGTGAAGTAGTGCGGGTCGGAGTTGATCTGTAGCATTTTGGCACTCATACGGTCAATGATGCTCAGGCAGCGCTGCCAGAAGACCTCTTTGTCGGTCTCCACCAGGAAGGGCTTCAGGGGGTAGGAGATCTCGTTGCCCATGTAGGAGTACGCCAGGTAGAGGCAGGTGAGGAAGGCGGCTTGCAGCTCGTACTCGCTGGCCACGTCGTCCCCGATGGCCTCCCTGCAGAGCAGGTACACGAACACCAGGTTGGCCGGCGTGATGAAGCCTTGGTCCTGCCAACCTTGCAGAAGCAACGAGCGATCCACGTTGCGGAACCACATGGTGGGCTCCCCCGGGCTCAGTTCTTTAAGTTTATAGCACCGGCGGCAAACGAACTCGCCCAGGCACCGGAGGAGCTCACCTGTGGAAGCCTGGACTATAACCCTCCGCGGGGAGCAGAGGGAACGGCCACTCGCCTGCTTCTGCACGGCCACCAGCTGCTGCTGCTGGACCTTCTGGCCCTCGATGGAACCCGGGGGCACGGTGGGCACGGGGACGGGTTTGGGTTCCCTGCGGCCGGGGCTGACGTGAGACTTGCGCAGGTTCTCGTGGTTGAGCTGCTCCACCGGGTTGTTGTTGTTGTTGTTGGGGAGCAGCGCGCCATTGATGGGTCCGGGGTTGGGGTTGATCTTCTTGGCGTTCTTCTTCTTGGCAGACGCGGCCACCAGCCTCTTCCAGGTGAGCGCCGAGATGAGCACAGAATGGCGCTTGAGGCTCTTCTCCGGTTTGCTGCCTCCGTTCTTGCTGTTGGGTATGGCCAGGTAGCCGCCGCCGACCCCTGGGGGCTCCGGCTTCTTGTCATCCAGGGGCCCGGCCTTTCCAGGAGCTGGGGACAGGGACAGCACCGTGCCCATGATGAATGGCCCTAAACTGGCACCAATACAAATCAATGGCAAAGAGGGTGCAGCTGCGACCTGCAGATAGGGCGGCTCCTCAGCAGCTGGAAGTGTCAATGCAGAGTCCGGTTACACTGTGCAGAGCGCTGCAGACCCGTGCAATGCAATCAGCCTGGATGGTGATGCTGCTGCTGCTGGGCAATGGCTGGATGAACGGCTGCGGGCGGCTCCCGGGATGCTTACAATCAGTTCCCG
Source organism: Platyplectrum ornatum (assembly GCA_016617825.1). Taxonomy (NCBI): domain Eukaryota; kingdom Metazoa; phylum Chordata; class Amphibia; order Anura; family Limnodynastidae; genus Platyplectrum; species Platyplectrum ornatum. The sequence continues at coordinate 13,397 of JABWIB010015335.1, forward strand.
GCTAGTCAAGGCTCACCTAGGCCGGTCCTCGCAACGGATCCGGCTGCGGGGTCTGGTGCAATGCCCAGGGACGGCGGGGTGCTGGCAGCCGGGGGACCTGCGCTCTGACTGCCGCTCCTCCCGCTCCCCTGTGCGCTCTGCAGCATCCAGCGCACGCAGCCCGAGCCCCCCACACTCCGGGCGGGAGCAGAAGCAGCGTCCGGCCAATCGGAAACCGCCCTGAGCCGGAGTGACGGGCGGCTCGTCCAATCGCAGGCGGAGAGCGGGGGGAGAGCGTGACTGAGGGCTGCCGCTGGATGCAGCTTTGACGGGTGGGTGTGGGACTGCATCACGGGCGCGGGTGGGTGGTAGCTTGAGGTGAATACGGTACCGGTAGTCAAACACTATTATCAGTCATGTAACCGGTTCGTCGGCTATAACGGTAAATCGCTAATTGATAATAATCATATCGTCACGGGCAAAATGGCGATCCCGTAAGTGTGGACGGTCGGTTAACCGTTAAACTGCCGGTTTACACCCCATAGACATCACTTTACCTCATAATTCGGAACCCTTTATCGGCAATGGGGAATCATTGGCGGCATTATGCCCCCGGGGTGTCACTTAGCTATTGTGTGACGTCATTACATGACTCCAAATCCTGCACCCCGATTTCCTCCTCCTGGGAGACCCGTATGATGGGAGAAACTCCAAGACTGCGCCCTGCCAGAGGTCTATTACACCCCTCCATCCACACCTATAGATATCCAGTATTATGGATGGTCAGTAGTGGCACAAATCACTATAACTAACATCAGTGTATATATTACATCATATCATGGTGGTTTATATAAGAGGAAATGTCAGTGTATATATTACATNGAAGTTGCCCATAGCAACCAATCAGATTCGAGCTCACATTCTCCAGTATGCAAAATGAAACTGAGAGCTTGAATCTGATTGGTTGCTATGGGCAACTTCACCACCTTTCAAATTCACCAGCAAACTCTCCGCTTAGTGAATTTAGGCCCTAGTCTGTGGAAAACAATGCGTTTTAGGAAGATCTGGATTCAGTTGAGTCCATGGAACACAGCATGTTACCAAAAGACCAGGGCCTAAATTTACTAAGCCGGGAGATTGAAAGATCCTGAGTCAGAAAATAGACAAAAAAGACAAAAAAAGGTGGAAAGTTACACCTGGGCCAAACCCATGGTACACCCTGTACAGGAGGCAAATTTCAGTTGTTGCAATCAGGAGTAGAGTTGAGAGGCAATGTTTCCCAATGTAAGTCTATATAACACTAAAAGTTATGTCATCTGTGTCCTTGTGAACTCAGTATCTGGTTTATGCCACAGAGTGAATTGGCTTTTTCTACTTACTGATATCAGTGCAAGCTGCCATATCAATTACTCTGACAAGTTATTTATTTTAGTATGTATATATGTGTATATATATATATATATATATATATATAGATCCCCATAATATGTGGTCACTGCAAAACATGTGGCAGGCAGACGAATAATTGCACAGCTAGGATGCACGGCTATCACCAGGGTCACGTTTACCTATATGTGTTCTAAGCATTTTTGCTCCGTTGCAAGTGCAATATATTTAAGCCAAAGTGCTACCAGAAAACACTGAGGGCTACTGAGATCATTTCCAGATGGAGGGCAAAGCCTTTGTATTACACCAGCTCATAGCTCTACATGAGAGGCAGCGAAGGGAAGCGACGCGTCTATGTCAGCTCTAAATGAAAGCAGAAGATTTCGCCTTGTGCCTAAACAAAGGACAGCAGCGTGAACGGTTATTATCTCGTGAGGGAAAACCTACGGGAACAGTGAATGCAGAAGAACGGTTTGTAAATGTCTAGATCAGTCGCCTGTTGCTGTAATGTTTAATCCCATTCAAAAACGCGTGTCTGGAGACAATGTGTTACGGGCTTAGCATTTCAGCACCAAGGTCAGCGCGCAGCATACAGCAAAGACCTGGCAGAGCGCGATATACAGAGAGCGACTGAGCGAGCAGGATGCCGTTACATTCATTATGGATGGCGGGTGGGTCTGCAGTGCAATCCAGTGCATGGTTATACATGACATTACAGAGCACCTTATATCACTCTAAGAGACCACGAGACCCCCGAATCACAAGAAGACAGCATGCTCAAAGAGATCCAATGACTTTTATGATTTTTTTTTTCTTTTTAAATATACAATATAAAACAATACGTTTTTTTTTGTACATTTGAACACCGTTGGCACATCGAACAGCTTCATTTGTCAGACATATTGCGGCATTTTGTACTTTGTTACATTCAATCATACTATGAAGTGCCTGATAATCTGAAATATGCAACGTCCAGCTGTGGGTCCAATACCCTAGCATCCATTGAGTTGCCCTGCAACAGAACCCCCCCCCCNATATAAGAGGAAATGTCAGTGTATATATTACATGGTATCATGGTGGTCTCTGGAAGCTGAAACTTGTTATTTTATATAATATAATCACCTTTACATGCTCTCTATAACGGTCAGGGTAGGGATGAAGATACAGGACCTTACACTTTTGTTTAGAAGAAGTTCTACATCTTTGCAATGTGAGTGGAGTGAATGAATTGCATTTTTTTGCATGCTGAGGAAGCGCTATAACTGCATAGCTGTATGTTGATATGTAAGTGAGAGATCACAGTTACATGATCTGTAAAGGTGAACTGTAAGATGACGATCATTGAAAGGTCACATGAGAGACATACATAAAATGCACATGGCTGATTCACCAGGGAGAAGGATATCAGACATGAAGAGATCCCTGTACGATGATTGGCCAGTCCGCCATGTGCACTGCATGAATCACTCCATCGAGACCCATCTCTCCCTTTGTGAATGGACAGGTTGTTTTAAAGTTGAAAATATTCTTTTAATCTTGAATTACTGTTTTCACAGACCTGAAATTGTATTTATTTTGCAGTTGGACGAATAAAAATCAGATTATGTCACACGATTGCTCTATGGGTTTACATGTTATGAATAATTAAACCTGTAGATCCTTCATGTTAATGAGACACATGTACTGGTGTCATAAAGCAATCCTCAGCTTCTCAATGGTTCACAGATTATGTCTGCAATCAGAGCAATGTCTGAAGGGATCCTTTGTGCTGCCATTAAGACACTCTCACCTTCCGTGTACTTTACTTGGCTTTACCATGTCCCCTGAGTCACCTAATCTGTATACGGCTCACAAGTCACCTGTCATCCAGCAGCGCCCTCAGCTCCGAGGACAGTATTTACTGCGAGAACCACGTTGCTTCCTTATGTTATTATGTATAATGCAGTGGTTGAAGTGCTGGTATGGACATTTAGAAGTGTGGTATGAAAACACTGAATATAATAGAAGTCAATGGAGATTTGTAGTTTTTCAATTACAACGTTGGGAGAAGTGCCGGTATGGCATACCCCCGTATACCCTCCCACTTCGAGCCCTGGTATAATGTATAAAATGTATTAGATTCTTAGACAACAGAAATTACATAAACTTATTTTACAGTTGTCGCAGCCATAAGACGAGTTCCTAAGGTCTGACCGGATCGAGCTGAGGACCCTGAATGATAGCAGGAATCTGAGAGTGACTCTCCTCTGTATTCAGGTATTTATGTGAGCGCTTTGGAAACGTCTATCATGGCTCATACAACATTACAGATCGTACTTAGTCTGGTAGTGAAAATAAGAGCGGACAAAGAGGACCTGACACACTGGTGGGCTGCATGAGAAGCAGGTGAATGGTGAGTGTACATGCCAGTTAACTCCAGGCATTTCAAAACACCATTAGCTATGGTCCGATAGTCATAAATTCTGAATGAACATATAATCGGACCTTAGCATTGTCAAAGCTATATAAAGATTAAGGCTGGGTACACACTGTCATTTTTAAGAAGATCAGAGAAATCATTGATATCCGATCAGTTGTATGATACCCCTGTACACACTGCTGACTAATTTTGTGAAGATTGTCAATACTATACTTTAGATAACAGGTGTCTGATGCCATATTCAAATTACCAGCCTCGAAGAAGCTGGGTTTAGAGCCAGGGTGTAGAGCTGGGGAAATTGGAGGGGCTGTGAAAAAAGGATTAACTGTAAAAGCCAGCTTTTTTTTGTAAAGAATAAGTGTCTGCACTGTTCACATTGAACCCTGCTTTTTGCTACCAGTACACATCATTACTCAGAAAATGTGCTGTGATTGGCTGTGATTACATGAGGAGAGGAGGGAGAGAGGGAGACAGCTAATTTGAGGTAATGTGAACGGGGTATAAGAGGAGATACAATTACTAGATACAAATATATGTGATGTAAAGTACTCATTGTTCAAAAAACACAAAAGTATTATAGGAGTGATTGGCGAACCAGAAAAACAAATAGCGCAGAAGAAAACAACGTGCACCTGGACAGGGCAGCTAACTCCCTGATACGTATTGACACAGGAAAACCTCCATGTACCCACTCATGGGTGTGTTTTACAAGGTAAGACTTAATTGGAATATTCAGAATATAAGACTTTTTAATTGGACGTGTTTACAGAAAGTGGCGGATAATCCAATCTCACTCCCCAAATATAAGGGGATTTGTTTCTCATGAACTGTTAAATGAGCATGAACTAATCAGCACACCCCAAGCCCATCTACCACTGATAACGCTAACCAATCACTAAAACATAATGTATATTTTAACCAGGTGTGTATGCTGTCATTTATGGCTGCCCAGTGAACTGATGTCAAGCTCAGAGTACACTCATATGATTCAAGCTCTTACATACTGGAGAATGTGAACTCGAATCTGATTGGTTGCTATGGGCAACATCCCCACTATTCAATTCCCCTGCAATCTCCCCGCTTAGTGAATTTAGGCTCTGAGGTTTATACACCGGTCTATGGAAGGAAACCTCTGATTAGCAGTGTCATGCTATGTTACACATTGCTGGACTTCAAAAGGGGAACGTGAGTGTCCTGCACAGGGGACATGGCATTGTGGTAGACATTTGCTGTCCTAGGTAAATGTGAGAGAGTTGGCACATTGTTTTTCCTTATCACTTTCAAAACTCGCCAAACCCAGGCCAGATATATTCTGCTTTTATTCTATCTGCTTGTATAACTCTCTCTAATCATCCTTGTAACCTTTTCCAGTGCTTTACCTTTATTATATTTCATAAGCATTGTACTATCTCTTTGTAACATAAACTGTTGTTTATTTAGCCTGTTCATATTGCTCTGAACCCCTATGAGGAGGGAGTTTACCACCTAAGCTGATATTGTATTGATTTGCATATTGAATATCTGAACTGTAATATTTCTGGTTAGATCACAGGGTGATAAATCGAAATATCTGCGTGTAAACATTGCGTCTCTGCCATCCTGGCCGAATCAGCCCCAATGTGTCCAGCCATTGTGTATAGTATAGTGTACAGTCAGGAATCACCGTAATCGCAGCACATTCCAGGCAGTATCTGTGGTGTCTGTCAGTGATGACCAGCCTAAGCCTGGAAGTCACCGTGATTATTGGCTGATCAGGCCACGCATAGCACATAGATTCTCTTGCAGTGATCAGTCATAATCATTATTTGATTTGTTGAAAGTACTGGATGATGTTTTCAGCACAAGTGTAACAGTAATGCTGGTCAGTATCTGTGTGCAACATGCAACAATAAAGTATTCTCCCTGCATGCACACACTGACATTCATTATACCCCCCCTGCAATTCAACATGGTTTTACCCATGACAGTGTAAATCTGAATCTGGTCCTCAGTGGGGATTCCCCTATGAAGATGTGGAGTGGTCTGGATCGATCTCTTGTTACATTAATACTTTCTGCAGTGCAGTATTCTTCTCCTCACATAGAGAACCAGCTTTGTCACTCAGCCTCATGGAGCCTCTGATATGTCATACAGAATATGCAGGGAGAATAGATCCATCCTGTGGAGATCCCTCTGCCGGGGATGAGAGAGGCCGTGTGCTCTGCGCCTGCTCCGTGCATCCCGGATTAATGAGTCTTGGCAGAACAGCGTGTTCTTTGCAGGAAATCTGAATGAGTTCTCCTTGCTGTCCTCTGTTATTGTGTACACTGTATGCAGAGGATTCTTCTGTCGCTGCTCATTAATATTAATATTATCTGCATAATAAAGATCAACATTCTGTATGTGAAATGTCCCAGAGCACCATGTATTTTCCATGCGCACAGAGATCTGAATGTCAGTCCCATCTTTTGTGAAGGGCTCTGTGCAACTAAACACATGTCCCACACCTTACCTTAGATTACCTACACAGAGTCCTGCAAGCAATGCACACTTTGCACCTTAGCATTGACTCCTATTACATCCTCCTTTCATTCCTCAGGACATAACCTTGTTGTGTATAACATAAACATAAAACATCATTTGTTACAACATATACAACACTTAAATACACCCCCCTCCTGATAAAACCTAGTATTAATTACTGTCTCTAATATTAAAGACCTCTAATGTACTTTATACAGTGTGTCTGTTCCAGATCATTCATTTTACCTACATATAATACATCTACATTGAGCTCGGCTTCTGGGTTACTGGAAACCCCCTGCGTTGCCGCTACAATTATTTAATAATAAGGGTATATTAATAAGTTCTTATTATTTTGAAGACATTAAACTATAATTTATAGATTAGAACCATTAGACTATTTAGCATGCAGTTTCAGGACTGGCCAGCAGGGTGTGCACTGACGGTTATTGTCAGCTGTCACCAACATGTGACCTGTACAGATGACTTAGACTCAGCAACAAGAATGAGCATGTGCTCAGATCTCAGCGTCAGGTGTAAGCTGTGTTATTATTAATATTGTCAGGGTGCTTAAATCACACCTTCTTTACACTTGAAGTGGATTAAATAACAGGACAAGATTAAATCGCTCTGTGTTCAGGGTAATAGACCTTACCTAACATTCCCATTCTGACCCCATTTAAAATGGTGACATATCATGGGAGTGGATCGATCGCCACCTAAATCCTCACCTACTACTGTATACTGGAATAAACTTGTAGTAATATGGAGAACTGGAATGCGTGCAGTGTACAGATACAGAGAATGTCCCATTGTACATAGGAACTGACCAAGGGAAGTGTGCAAACGAAGGGGAAGCGATTGCAAGTACTATAACCATAAATAGCTTTTTTTTTTTTAATGCTTTTTAAAAGACCGTCTAATATAACTTATGTCATTGTATTTCTGTGGGCTTTAGGTCTACGTCCTTCTCATTGATTCTTACAGCTCATGTCTGTCAGATTTATTGTGGCGCTTAAATGTGACATTTACTGCTGAGTGCGATATTTTTATGAATGGGTGTTTATTTAGGTCATGCAGTTCACTATATGAACACCAGGGGGAGTCTGTACATTGCATTTCACATCTTTACTTGTGTTGTTAAGAGGTCATCGTAGTAATGACAATATCTCCTAAAGAAGGCATAGGAGTCATTGCTACAACCAAGCATTGCAGGGTTTCATGGCAATACAGTGTTTAGTATGATCTGTTCTGTATGAGTTCGCAGTCACAATCTCACCTCCATTGTGGTTATTCCTCTTCAGTTTGTATAGGTTGCCCTGCATTCTGTTTGGGGAACACAGATGTAATCATATGTGTAAAATTAGTATCAGACTGAACTGAGCAATCAAAATATAAGGTAAAGTAAGATCTCATCATCCGGTTTTTATGATAAAGTGGGAACTGACAAAAATATATTTCTCTTATATGCAGTAAAAACACTGCAAGCTCCTTATTGGCTCTTACTTTATGTTCTTCATAGTGGAGCGGGTGTGCACTGCCGGTCTGAACTGCCCTACAAACTATTTCTACTGAGCTGTTCCAATAGGACTCAGTACAGAGGAGTCACCATAATATAAAGCTTTAAATACCTGCCGCTGATATGTAGGTTTTTCCAAACCATTATCCAAATCCTCACCATAACCCTGCAACCTAACCCCTTACTGCAGCCTAACCCTTGCATTCCTCTTCTGATCTATCTCCTCCACGTAGCCTAACCCTCCCCTTCACTCATCTATAACTTAACCCTAACATTTCCCTTCTGTGACCCAACCCTATCCCATAGTCGAATTCTAACGCTCCCCTTCTATGATCCATCGCTTCCCTGCATACTGGCACCAACCTCCATCATCCTGCATCTTATAATGTGGTGAGAGACGGGTTGAAGATCTGCTTCGTTGTAATGAACTGGTTGAGATATTGAGGAACATTTCTACATAGTTACACGTTCATAAGAAAAATGCTGAATATTTCCGAAAAACTTGTCAATGTGTGTGTTTTAAAATGATTCATTTCAGAATGGAGAATGCTTCCACAGTGGAGACATTATCATTGCCCCCCATTGTATTAAAGCCTCAGTAAATGCACACTTTTCATTATTATTCTGTGTATTGTTATGTTAAATAACATGATTCCATTCCGTCCAATATCTTGCTCCCTAATCTTTCATTTTTATGGCCCTGGGTGGACAAAGGCTTGTTGTTCATTGTCCATGATATCCCGGGACCTGCCACCTTCTCCCTCAGCAAAGGCTTTACCTCGGCAGAGAGGCAGCTGCAGGTGGGAGACAGAGGCTGGGAGGGAATCATTTCCAGTCCAGCTGCTCAGACGTTAAGATAAGAGATGCGGGGACTTGGCAGCCTGGATAAAGCCGTCTTCATGCTTTCCATGCTAATACCTGTAAGGTCTTTGTGCCATCCACGCTCCTCCCAGCCCTTTCTACCACTTGTATGGTCTTTGAGCCATCTGCTGTGGGCCCACTTTTATACCTCCTAATACTTGTAAGGTCGTTGTGTCATCCGCATTGGACCCACTGTTATCCTTTCTAACACTTGTATGGTCATTGTGCCATTCGCTTTGGGCCTACTGCTTTCATTCATAACACTTGTATGGCCGTTGTGCCATTCACGGTAGGCCCACTTCCTTTGATTATAACACTTGTATGGTCATTGTACCATTTGCTTCTGTTAAAACATAGAAAGTGATGGCAGAGCCACATTGCTCATCCAGTCTGCCCAGTTGTGTAGTTAAAACTATACTGTCATCATTTTAGCATATTTCCATGATAACATTTGTACGGTCGTTGTGCCATTCGTGATGGGCCTACTGCTTTTCATGATAACACTTGTATGGTCGTTGTGTCTTTTGCTGACCATACATCAGGCTGATATCAGGTGCAATGATGCGATGCGTGCTCATGCGGTATATTGCTGCAGGCAGATTCAGGTAAATCGCCCCCGATCTCAGGTGCATGTCAGCGATGGATCCAGGGCCGCCATCAGGGGGGGACAGCAGGGCCTACAGTCCCGGGCCCAGCCGTCCCTCCACCTCCCAGCAGTGGCCCGGCACCCTGCACTGGTGTGCCGGCCACTGCTGGCAGCCTGCATTAAATCACATAGACGCCATTATTTAAATAGGCCCGACGGCCGTCCGCAGTGATGTCATGACGTCACAACGTCCTGCCGATATGTGGGGGGCCCGCACGCCCGGGACTTCGTGAGTCCCGGGCCCGGCCAATCGTGAAGGCGGCCCTCGATGGATCTCACTGGTGTATGGCCAGCATTTGAGCCCACCCAGGAATCGTTCATTCCCTTTATAACATTTCTGAAATTAATATGTTTAATACAAGTATACAGACAAATATAAGGGTCAAAGGTGATCACACTTGTAACCCTCCAGCTCTCCGTTAACCCTATCATGACCGGCTTAGTTGTGCAATATCTTGCTCTTTAAGAGTATGTGACGTCGTGCTGTGATGATTTATGGGTCCCCTGTGCACCCTGCATTCTTCCCCAGAACCAGTCCCAGCAGAAGCAATATGCACAGGTGATTGATAACACTGAATTCCTGGCTCCCGCAGACAGGCGAGCCATTGTTATATTAAAAATAACCCTCTCATTCTGCTTATTATTTCCAGAGGGTGCGCTTGGCTGCTCTGCTTCTGGGTGAAATGAAATTGCCAGTGTAATTGTTTAAGACAAATAGAATATACACTTATCCTCAGAGCCCCATGCAAGGAATTTTAATAACTTTTTGCTGTGGAAATAAGGCATCTTTTAACCCTTTCATTTTTATTAAGGCATTAATGGATCATTTCAGCCTCTGCGCTGTAAAAACATTGCATGGAAAACAATCCCCACGGATCAGTTAGTTGCTTTCGTTATAAGAAAATCCTTCAATAGATAAGTAGATCTTGAAAACAGTGTTCTTGCGAATTAGTAATTTATTCATGATTGACACGCAGGGAATAGGGAGCTTGCAGTAACCTAGTCATCCACATGGCGGCAGCGCTGCTGCACTAGTTACTGCGATCTGAGTCTTAGAAGTATTTGATCCCATAAAAAATAGATAGTATCTGAACTTGCGTGAAGCCTGTATGAGGGATGAGACGTCTCTTAAATCCAACTTTTGCCTTGTAGACAGAGTAGAATTTTATTTTCGGGTGCTGTGGATGAACAAGGTGCATTTTTAAAATTCAGGTAACGCTTTTATCTGACACAATACACAGTCTACAGAGACTGGATGGCCACTGTGTATATACCAGGTCTTTTAGCGCAGGTGAAATTTGGTACTGTGTCTGCACAGAAACCTTCATCTCTATCTCAACCCAGACCCCAACCCTTAACCAAAATCACTCTGATGTGCCTTGTGTGCTGAAAGGTATTTAGGGGTAAAGTGGGCCAGCCAAGGCCAAAAAGAGCAAACCAAACAATTTATATATAGTAATTAATGTATATAATGTACAGTATTACTTGGTGCTTACTAGGATGCTCTCTGTTTTAGTTGGTCACTAGGATGCTCTCTGTATTATTTGGTCACTAGGACGCTCTCTGTATTAGTTGGTGGTAACTAGGATGCTCTCTGTATTAGTTGGTGATCACTAGGACACTCTCTGTATTAGTTGGTGATCACTGGGATGTTCTCTGTATTAGTTGGTGATCACTAGGATGCTCTCTGTATTAGTTGGTGGTCACTGGGATGCTCTCTGTTTTGAGTGGTAGTGATAGGATGATCTCTGTATTAGTTGGTGATCACTAGGATGTTCTCTGTATTAGTTGGTGATCACTGGGATGCTCTCTGTTTTGAGTGGTAGTGATAGGATGCTCTCTGTATTAGTTGGTGGTCACTGGGATGCTCTCTGTTTTGAGTGGTAGTGATAGGATGATCTCTGTATTAGTTGGTGATCACTAGGATGTTCTCTGTATTAGTTGGTGATCACTGGGATGCTCTCTGTTTTGAGTGGTAGTGATAGGATGCTCTCTGTATTAGTTGGTGGTCACTGGGATGCTCTCTGTTTTGAGTGGTAGTGATAGGATGATCTCTGTATTAGTTGGTGATCACTAGGATGCTCTCTGTAGTTGGTGGTAGTCGCTACAATGGTAACTGGAAGTCACTTTATTTTATTGTAAATTAGTTTCCAGTTGATATTTAATTTTAACATTTCTATGGCATTTGTTCTTAAGTGAGTCAACATATTCCCTCTCCCAGTGTTATATATTTGGTTCTCCTTGTAGGTTATTTATTGTTATAGTGCTGGCTACTTCTCTTCATAACCACGTCTACCCACATGTTGCCTCTTGCATATTTTCTCCAGGGTCACTTAAAGTTCCTGATCCTCCCCTGCTATCAGTGCAAGCTCCCATTTCATAAATCTAGCCTTAGAAACATCCATGTTTGAGCAAGTTGAGTTTATCAGAATATCACATATTAGAGTTGACCCGCTGCCAGGTGAGCACATGCATTGCCTGTATAACTCTACATCCGTGATTGTGCGTTTCCCCTGTACAGCCCTACGGGTCCATGGCAGGTGAGTCTGTATTACCAAATATTGTATGGTATTTTATTAATTCTTCATCTCCCATATAGTATAATATAATATGTCCTGGCATCCTTTGTTTGATTTAGAAGGGATAGCCGGGGAATTTTCTCTGCTTCCCTTATAGGTTCAGCCCCTGCATTCTCCAGAGAGTAATACATCACTTGACATACCTGAGGAGGCAGGTACCACATCCTGTGATAGCCATGAGAGTGTGTGTTTGTGTATGAGTAAATGAGTTATAGTTCCATTGTGTGCTAAGTGTTTGAACCATGAGAAAGGGGCTTATAGTTTATAGCAGGTACTGTCCTCAGACACATTGTCTGCACATCTCTGCGTGGGGTGCTGGGTAGCCGAGCGTGCTTCCTTCATCCATTCCCAACTGTCAGACGTACAGGGGTAGAGGGGGGGTATGTAAGGATATGGCCTGTGCAAAAGATAGATATGAGTTTCAGTAACTAACCAAGCGAGATCCCATTCCAGGAATTAGTATAAAATTAAATCTATGTATTTTCCTATGTGTATGTAATTAGATGAACAAATCATATAAGTCTTCAGTACATGATGGTCAGCGGGTATTAATGCATTTAATCTTCCACTTTAGAATTTTTTTATTATGGCTGCTGTAAAAAATGTTTAAATATTTAAGTTTCCTGTTTGGATTTGATTATATGAACCAGATCTAAACATGTGTAAAGAAGGTATATTGAAAAATTTCTCTTCAATGGACCAGATTCAGACATTAGGCACTATTAACTTATTCACAACTTACTCAAGAGTGGGTAAAACCAAGTTGAATTGCAGGGGGGTAAATGTCATTAGTTGCAATCAGTATTACAGGTGAGAGATGATGTTTCCAGCACAAGTGTAATAACAGTGTAACAGTAACGCTGGTCAGTATCTGTGTGCAACATGCAACAATAAAGTATTC
>JABWIB010015346.1:0-15237 GCA_016617825.1 Platyplectrum ornatum
TTTCACCTGACGAATAGCTGTTTTTTCGTCAGCATTCGTCAGTGAATTTTTATCTTCAATACAATTCGTCACTTACTGAATACTATACATCACCAGTCATTGACGAATTTATATCACTGACGAACGCTGACGAAAAGAATTCTCTGCAGAATTCGTCATTTAGTGATTTCCCCCCCAGGAGTCTATTGTTATAGCCCCATAATGGTTTATGGTTTAGGGGTTATAACCGTGTTTGTAGGAACACAGCAGCTTCTGGACTCTTGGGTATAGCGCTGGTTTCTCCTACTGCTTTCCATTTTTATTGTCTATTCTTTGTTTATTATAAATCACTAGAACACATTGGTTATTCAGGTTTGAAAACTTTTGCTGGAGTTTTCAGGAGAGCAGACAAACCTCTCAGTTTCCGATGTACAAGTAGTAATTATATTAAATCACTGCTAATAATTGCCATTCACCCACGCACAAATGGGATGCAATTTTATTACATCCCAAAATGGACAGGATGGTTTTGTTTGTCATGAGCCACCCCTACACTGTTTTACTTGTCTGCCTTCAGAAGGCAGAAAGTGTATGAGGTTATGCACTGAGCTTCAATGAAATGGTTTTTACTGAAGTATGTTTGAGATACAATTACATTAAATGCTGCCGCAGCAAATTATCTTTACAGAACAATCTCAATAGACTTTCACTGCATATTAGAACACGTATAACAAAAAGTCAGTAGAAATGCACCAAAGATTCATGAATAAATTAAAGCAAAGTTTCTCTTAGTGGAAAATGCTGGAAGCACTGGGATTTGAGCCTCATAATATCTTTAATATATTATATATCAAGTAAAAAAAAAGTAAAAAAAGCAATGATAAGAAAATAAACACTGACCTGTGTCAGTTAATGGTTATGCATGCAACAATATTTGTACAATATATTCAGTACAGCATACATTAAAACACTATCTATGACCAAAATTGTGATGGGTTCTTTCTAATCCAAAGAATTATCTTGTGGGTGATACTATATATTTAGCTATAATATGTTACCAGTTCAGTATAATCTTCATGATGTATTGAAGAGGTTATATATAATATATAATATAATGATGTATTTGCATGCAATTTTAATTGACCATCAACAACAATCAAGTATCGGTCACTCCACTCCACTATTTAATAAAGACTGTACCCTAGTCTCTATTATACAGTTGCTGAGGTAGCAATACCTAATAATAATAATGACAACATACAGACATTATACTAGAGATGGCTACACCATACACATATTATCCTAGAGACCACTATACAATGCAGATTGCAGAAAGGCCTCATTGTGTCCTTGTGTCATGAAAAAGATAGAAGTCATAAGTATGAGAGGAGGGCAGAGGAAGAGGAGAGGATAAGAGAGGGGAGGATTGGTACAGATCTTCAGCCTGCCTGTTACACTGGCATAAGACACCTCTGGTAAATATCGTAAAGCAGTAGCTGAGCCGGTCAATGTCAGCTGGCGGTTTACTATTCCTAACAAAGGAGCAGGCTGGTTGGCACTGCGGAGGAGGAAGTGCACCTCTCCAGTACAGGTACCCCACAGCAGCAGCACACCGCTGACCATATTATGCATACAGTAATACCATTCAGTGACCCTGTAAAAAACTCCCCCATTAAGTCCAATCAACTGTCACACAGCAGCACTTATTGTAACAGCCTATCCCTTTCAACAGTCCATTTATCTGTGACAGTACAACAGCTCTCTGACAGAGATTAGGAACAGAGGAACTTAGCGGAAGAGCTGTCATTTAAGGCAAGAATGCATAGATAATTCACCTCTGCTGAATGTCCTTGAACCTCGCCATTGCATTCCTTCCTGGGCAGATCAGCAGATGAAGAAAGAAAACTTCAGAATGGTAAGTTTCATTAATTATTCCTTTATTTATTTAATTACACCTTTACTAGTTTATAGGCATGTTGGATGTTGGAAAGTTACTATAGCCTTTTATTTAGATGAAAATGGAATGCTGCTACTCGTGGTATTACAAGTGTCAGAATGCCCTAATAGACATGGGCATGCTGGAGCTTATATTACTGGAACTGCCAGCATTTCCAAGTGGAAATTTTCATCATTCTATTTTTAACCTCCTTTTTTTTTATTTAGGTATGGCGATCAGTTAATGACCCAATTCCTGGCTCATCTACAACTCACCATACATAGTTGTTTCAAAAGATGCTCTGGTGATGTGGGGCAGTTTAAAAATTTACCTCTAAGGACACCTCTATCCCCTACTAACAGGCACAGGCAAAAAAAAATAGCTCTCTTCAACAGGCATCTGATGGAACACACATATATACATACAACAGAGCAGAGACATTGGGGTATATTTACTAAGCAGGGAGATTGCAGTGAAATTCGAATTTGGGGAAGTTGCCCATGGCAACCAATCAGATTTGAGCTCTCAGTTTCATTTTACACTCTGGAGAATGTGAACTCAAATCTGATTGGTTGCCATGGGCAACTTCCCCAAATTCGAATTTCACTGCAATCTCCCTGCTTAGTAAATATACCCCATGATGTGATAAATGGACATTACATAAATAATAATAATAATAATAATAAAAATGACAACAGAATAACAGCATGAGTTGGGGAGTGAACCCAAAATAGGCTGAACTTGGTCTTTTTCAACCTTAACAGCTATGTTAGTTTGTTACTATGTTAGTTTACAGATAAGAAGTGTCAAAGTTTTATTGTTGCAGGATTGATGTCTAGAGCCCTGATACCCCTATTATGTATGGATCAGATGCTTTAGATGTTGTAGTGGGCCATAAAGCCCTAGAGAGGTCCATTCCTGTATTCAAAGTGTCATAGGATAGATAAATTTGTATTCCCAGACAATCCTGTCCATTTGGTATTTAAAACTGTCTTTTAAAATAATCAGGCTTCCGGTTCCGGCTGTGATGGGACGCGGCCGCAGCCTCTGATAGCTCCGTGACAGCCACCGCCACAGCTTCCTTTCCTGAAGTCCTTACCCTCTCCCCCGCTCTTGATTCGGTCCCTGGACAGCTCCTTTGCTCCCCTCCAGTGAATGAAGCAGCCTAAGCACAGCAAACCGCGCACAGACAAACCGCCGCTCGATTCCAAGATGGCAGACGCATGTGGCGGCGCTTCCCTNGCTGCACAGGACCCTCCGGCATCACAGTCCTCCGCTACCTCTGCTGCACAGTCTGGCTCCGGCTCCCCGCCTGTTACCTTTGCTGATGTGGTGCAGGCGGTCCGGGCTGCGATGGAGCCTCTATTTAAAGCACAAGATGCCTCACTGGCACGTTCCTTGGAGGACTTTCAATCAAAGATGGTCTCCCTCACACACCGTGTTACTGAGGTGGAACGTGTGGCAGGGGACTCCTTTGTGGAAGTACAGCGTCTTACAGCCCAGGTGGCTGCCTTGCAGAAATCCCACTTTGCTCTGAAAAATAAATTAGATGACCTGGAAAACCGTTCCAGGAGGAATAACCTCCGTATGATTGGTCTCCCTGAGTCCTGCAAGGGCCCTGCTCTGACTACCTTCCTCACCTCCACACTGCCCACCCTGCTGAATGTACCTGACCTCAATGCCACTATAATCATAGAACGGGCGCACCGTATTGGCCCGCTACGCGAGGATGCCGTTAAACCATATCCTGTCATTTTCAAATGCCTTAACTTCCTACATAAGGATGCTCTGTGGATTGCCTCTCGACAGATCAACCCTCTGATATGGGAAGGTCACCGCCTCAGATTATTCCAGGACTATTCGGCGGAGGTTTCAGCAGCACGCAAAACTTTTACCCCTGTTTGCACGAAATTGGTCCGTGCTCAGCGCAAGTTCACTCTCATGTTCCCTGTCCGCCTTCGCCTTTTTACTGAAGATGGCTACCTGGACTTCGACACAGCAGCTGACGCCCTCGCATATCTAGAGGAAGACAAGGAGCAGAACCGCGGCCCTTCCGATGCTGCATCTGAAGCTGCGTCTGCTTAATCGGACTCCCTCTGCCCGGGAACCGCCTTGGATACCACTTGCTTCTTGCTTTATCTGCTGACCTTTGCACGCAAATCACGACGCTGCCTGCGGATCTCCTCGCCGCCCTCATTGAGTTGCCTTCTACGCCTGGATGTGACCTCCTCCAGATTTTGTGCCTTCTGTTGTCTTTGCTCTCGATGGCTTCACCCTGCACCGTCACCTGTCCTCTCCCCCTGGGACAGGCGGGCCGACGGACTCCGATCCCGTGGTTGCCTGCTTGCCGTGGACTGCGCCTGACCCTGTTGACTTGTTGTTCCTGAAGAGTGACGCTGTCCTGCTACAGGTTTTGCCTGCTGACTTTGTTTATACCATTTGTATTTCCTGTTGCTTGTTCTTTATATGCTTAAATATTTTGTCTCCCCCACCCTCCTACCGAGCCCATGTCCTCTACCCCATGCCCGCCTCTTGCCGCACGGTTCCTTCTGCTACCCCTCTCCCCCCCCCCTTGGTTACCCTGTGTTCATGCACTCGGGCCTACTTCACCGCGCTGCCTTCTCGCCTTTCCTCCTGCTCGGTGCTGCCTTTCATGTCTCCGCCTTCCCCTCCCTTTTCCCTCTCCGGATGTTTTGCCTGGTTTACCTCTCTCTGACCTGTTGGTGGTGGCTTGTCAGGAGCCCCCCCCCCAGTGTTTGTACGACTTTGATATGCCTCCCGGTTGCTTGTTTTGGCCTGTTGGCTGGTCTAAGATCTCTGATCTTGACCTCTGGGGCCCTCGCCACTTACCCTTTCTCCCCCCTATGTATGTCTTATGTCTGTTCCCCCCTCTGTGTTGCATTTGTCTTTTGTCTGAGCTCTACTAGGTCCTTATTTCTCCCGCCTCCCCTCTTATGGCCGCTCTCTCTGCTTGCTGGGCGTCAGGGAGCCAGCGGCTCCCCCCGACTCCCTTTATTGGTTACCCCCATGACTACTCTAAAGGTCTGCTCATGGAATGTGGGCGGCATACATTCCCAGATCAAACGCAAAAAACGTTTTCTGTATCTTAGGAAGCTGCGCATTGATGTTGCATTGTTGCAGGAGACACATTTGCTGCCCCCGGAGATCTCTAAACTATCTACTATGGGTTATGTGGTCCTGTCCTCAGCTCATTACTCATCTAAGGCCCGTGGTGTGGTCCTCCTGGCTCGTAACACGCTCACCATCTCCACAAACTCCGACCTACAGGACCCAGATGGCAGGTTCACCATTACTTCCTGTTTCATCGACTCGCTCCATCTCACTATTTGTAATATCTATGCCCGTAATACCCACTCTGCTCCTTTCTACAAACAGCTGTTAGCCCGCCTATATTCTTACTGCGATGCTCCTCTACTAGTTGGTGGGGATTTTAATATGGTGTCTTCCCCCGTGCTGGATCGACAAGGTGCTATGTCGCGCCTGCGCCTCCCCTCCTTGAACATACCCTCCCTTTCCACCCAATTGCGTCTCTGCGATGTTTGGCGGTCCCGCAACCCCACTAGCTCTGGTTATACCTGCCCTCCGCTGCCCACGTTACCTTGTCTAGGCTAGACTATCTCTTACTTTCAGACACCCTTCTCCCCTCAGTTGTTGATGCGTCTATTGAACCAATCTGCCTATCCGACCACGCCTTGGTGTGGCTCTCTCTAACATCGGGAAGAGAAGTTGGTTCTTTTCGCCTCTGGCGGTTTCCTGCTCGCCTTGCCTCCTCCCTTACCTTCCGGGATATGCTCCATGCCTCCTGGGACTCGTTTGCTTTTACCAACTCCGCTCACACCTCGGACCCTGCCCTTTTTTGGCAGACGGCTAAAGCGGTCCTCAGAGGGAACATTATCTCATTTACGGCTAAGGAGTCTAAATCCCGCACACGACACTACCTAGCGGCACAACGGAGCCTGACGGCTGCCTTTGCTGCACTCACCAGACATCCCTCTAGATCGCACAGAGCTCTCTACAGAGAACAACAGGCGCACTTCGATAACATCGTATCGCAGCTTGGTGTTGCGCACACCAGATCGGCGAGCTTCCGCTTCCATCAATTTGGCAACAAGAGTGGCCGTCTTCTCTCCAACTTACTGGCGGGCCAGAGACCCCTCTCTCATATTCGACGGCTTTGTAGTCCGAATGGATCTCTTGTCACTTGTGGCCCTGATATTATTGATCTTCTCCACACCTTTTATAAGGATCTCTACTCCCAGGATTCCATTGACTCACAAGCGAGGGACAGTTTCTGGGAGGGCCTCCCGACCCCTTGCCTCTCTCCGTCTCAACAAGACTGCCTTCTCGCTCCTATTTCGATTGAGGAAGTAGAAAGAGCCATCAAACACCTCAAACCCCACAAGTCCCCAGGTCCGGATGGCTTTGGAAGTGAGTTCTTCAAGATTCTAGCTCCCAAATTGACTGGTCCTCTCCAAGCCTTATTCTCTAGTTTTCAGTCCTCTCTCTGCTTCCCGACTTACTTCAATTCTGCTGTTATAAAGGTGATCCCGAAGCCTGATCTCGATCTGGAGCTCCCGGGTTCTTATAGGCCCATAGCGCTACTGAATACTGACTACAAGCTCTTTACGAAAATCCTGGCTGATAGAATGAAACTGATTCTGCCCTCCATTATCCACTGTGATCAGACGGGCTTCATCTCGGGTAGGCATTCTGTTTCTAATATCCGCAAGATTTTGGCAGTTCTGCACATGGTGCAGGGTTCCCCGGGAGTTCCTGACCCCTGCCTTCTCCTCTCTCTTGACGTGGAGAAGGTCTTTGACCTGGTCACTTGGGATCACCTTTTTACCACCCAGTTGCGTTTCGGTTTTCCCCCTCCTTTTGTCTCTTTGCTTCGCGCTCTCTATGCCTCTGCTTCCTCTCAGGTNGCTAGTAATGGCTTTGTCTCCCTGCCTTTCTCTGTGGCCCGGGGTATCCGTCAAGGTTGCCCCCTCTCCCCACTCCTCTTTGCCTTAGCCTTGAAGCCGCTTGCCATCTCGCTGCGTCACAACCCAGACTTTACCGGCATCTCGATCCGCTCCCAGGAAATTAAATTAGCGCTCCTTGCAGACGAAATGCTGCTTTTTGTGTCTTGGTCTTCCACCTCCCTCCCTGCCATTGTCGCTTTACTCTCACAATTTGTCAAATTTGCGGGTTACAACGTCAACTTCCAGAAATCCAAACTGCTTCCCTTGACTGCTGGCTCCTCAGCGGTTGCTGCGTCCCCTTCTGCCTCCGTTTTCAAGCCAGCCTCCCGATTTATTAAGTATCTGGGTGTGCGGATCACCCCTTCCCCATACGACCTTTACCGTCACAATTTCACTCCTGTGCTGAAAGCTATCTGCTCTCAATTGGACAATTGGCGGCACCTCCCCTCTCTCTGCTGGGTCGTGCTGCTGTCTTGAAGAGCGTCTCCTTCCCTAAACTGTCTTATCTCCAACAGATGCTTCCTCTTTGTCTTACCCCCCTGGATGTCAAGTCGGTGGATCGAGCCTTTTCCAGATTTCTCTGGCGCAACAAGAAACCCAGGGCCCGTTATGCTCGTTTGCAACTGCCTAAGGAGCAGGGTGGTATTGGTCTCCTTGATGTATCAACGTTTACTATGGCTGTGCATTTTAAATACATTGCTGACTGGATGTTGCAGCGCAGCTCTTATGTTAACATGGATCTGGAGACTGCTCTTTTTCACCCATTTACACCAGCGCCCCTTTTGCAATGCTCCAAATCCCTAATCCCTGCGGACATCCTCTCCAATGTTTTATTCCGTGACACTTACTGGTCCTGGCGCGCTCTTAACTCCCGATATGGACGCAACGCATCTCACTCTCTTTATGCGCCTCTTTGGGGCAACCTGGCTTTCCCGCCTAGCCTAGATGATGGTACCTTCCTTTCCTGGAAACATAAGGGCATTCGCTCTATCCGCGAGGTATTTGATCCTGGATGTGTGCCTCGTGACTTCCGCACCCTGCGTTACCGTTTTACTCTCCCCCACTCTCAATTCTTCAGGTACCTGCAAACTCGCCACTATATACAGACTATGCCCCCTCCTTTTGCTGAGGATTCCGCCTCTGATGCTCTCATGCAGCTGCTTCACCTCGCCAAATCCATACCTTTAAAGACTAGGCACCTCCCCTGCTTGTTGGAAGTCGGTCTTCCGGACCTGGCAAATAGACATCCCCACTATCCCCTCCCTTGACGTATTTCTCGAGCACCAGGACTCCATCCTATGGGCCTTGGGTTCCTCCCAGCTGCGAGAGGTCCACATCTCCACACTGCATCGCATCTATATTGCTCCGATTCAGCGTCGACATATGGTCGCCTCAGATACAGGCCGATGCCTGAAGTGTGGCCTTCCNTTTGCCACCTTCTTTCATGTTTTCTGGGCCTGCCGCAAAGTGTCTCGTTTCTGGAACAAGCTGGTTAGCTTCATCAATGCCTCCTTCCGCCTCTCTGTTCCTGCCGACCCGTTGGCTCTACTATGCTGTAACTTCCGTGCCTGGGACCTGGGCCCTCGGAGGAGGGAATTACTTCCTTTTCTGACTGTCTTGGTTACTGTGCCAAAAAAGGTCATACTTGACCACTGGACATCTGCTGCCCCCCCGATGCTCAGCTCAGTACGCAGTCGACTCCTCTGTTTGATATACTTTGAGAGGCGTGCCACCATTCCTGATATAGAATCGGGCGCGGAGCGCTTTTATGCTAAGTGGTCCCCGTACATAGCTCTTCTGCCTACGGACACACAAACGCATATTTACAAATTGTTCGAACATACTGAATGGTTCCTACTCAACCGCTCTTGATACTCCTCCCTTTTTTCTTTTTTTTTCCTATTTTTATTCTTAATCAATTGACTCTCATCGGCTAGTTGACGGCTCCCCCCTCCCCCCCTCTTCCCTCCTTTTTCCCCCCTCTCTCCTCGTGTTTCTTGTCTTGTCCTTCTATGTCTTCCCCTCTATTGCCACCCTTCCCCCTTTTGACCTTTATAGCATGGTCACCCCCATTATGCTGTTGTTCCACCACAATCACATGACTTTTACCCTGGCATCACTGTGGATGCCCCCCCCCCCCCTTCACTGAGATGCTTCTCCTCCTTCCCTCCCCCTCCAGATTGGTTTTCATGTCTGGTTGTTTGAAGTATCTCCCTCATTGGCCATATTGTTGACGGTGTCTACACTGCGTGTCATTGTTCCTTGTACCCATGTGATTGTACTGGCTCCCTTCCTATTGTAAAATTTTCAATAAACAGTTTTGGAAAAAAAAAAAATAATCAAATATTTTTCACTAAAGAACTTTTCATCAAAACTCTTATTTTCACTCACATAACCTCTTAATATTGCCATCCTTCAATGACGTCACTCCGATAGGTGACGTCATGACGTCACGTCACACGCCACTTGACAGCGAGGGGGCGCGGTGCTAGGTCTGCCTAGGGCGCCTGCAGACCTAGCATTGACCCGGATTTACACCAGTGGTTGGCATAAATCCCCTAACATACGGAGGTCTAGGTCCAGTCCTAAGCACATAATGTTAAGGTGTTTCTCAGAATTAGATGCATGCATTGAAGAGAAATCACAAATAACCTTTGTTACTATATATTTGCCTTTATGTCTCTTGGCAAACTGTGTGACTTTCTCTCATTTTTATTTCATTTAAAAATAAGAATCACACCTTGTTGAAGTCAGATACTGACAACAAAGAGTCATCTAGATTTCAATTGTGTCTCTGTGATTACTTGTGAAGTCCCTCTGCCCCCACTAACTGACTGCAACATGACTGGTGTGAGTGGGTGGGGAATATACCAGTAGTTGGTCACATCCTTTCTTAAGCACAGTCTGCAGTAGCATGATAGATCTTATCAAACAATAAATTATCAGCAAAGACGTGCAAGACATCAGGGTCAGTTTAGTATTAAGTTTTAACAATAAATAAATATAAAAAATTGTTTAGGTATTAGCTTAACACAATAATTTCTTCATAGTAAAAAAGTGCTGATGGCGTAATGACATCATGAACTGTTATTCTAGTAAAACTGGGTTAATTTGGATTCACAGAAAACACAATAATCTAATTATATAACTAATTATTTATTTGATTATTAGTAGTATTAACTGAGTAGCAGTACCTCAAGCCTTACGGTACCCATCTACGGGAACGATTCTCATTGTACTAGTGCAATTATCTTTCCTGGTTCGTGGTCGAGATTTTTGCTTTTTACCATGATTATCTTTAGCAAATTTGTTGCTGGCGATAAATGTGTCAATCGAAATTCCCAATTGATTACTTTCGGGGGTCTGATATCTTGTTGTGGATGGCCATTAACGATATCTCTACCAATCTTTGTGTATTTATTTCACTCCGCTTTTGGGCATGGCAATACAAATGTTCTTCAGACATAATACCAGGTTACTATGCTGTGCCCCGGAAATACATTCAGCTGACCTTTGCAATAGTGGCAAATTTCCGTGTTGAATCCTGCATGGCGGCCTGAATATCATTGTGAACACGTTATGGCAGAAAGTTTGTAGCCATGTCTATTATGTTCATTTACTGTGCATAGTGAACGATTATCAGGTCACGCGTGCGCAAAACGATTTTTTACATTTTGAGCCTGAAAAATTGTTAGGATGACTAGCTTTTTTTCAAAAATGATAATCTCGTCACAAGGCACCAAAATGAACGTGTATGTGAAGGGAAAAATCTTTAGCAAAATCGTTGGACATCAAGAAAAAACGAAAATCATTCCTTATCTATTTTATGGAGATGTATATAGACACCTACTGCAGTTGCAGGGCCCTGTTGGTGAGGTTAACACTATAGTGTTACAATATATATTTTAATACGCTACATTGTACTAACTTTACTAGATTTACTCTCTGGTGACACTATATTTTTAGACAATAAATCAAATAGAATTTTATACAATATTTAACACACACATGCAGAAACTGAACCACTTAAATTGATGTGTCCCAGACATTACACTATTGTATAAACACACTTATACACAATAAAGCTCAGCAGTCAAATAAAGGCAATGTAGATAAAGCCTGTCCAATATTGAATAAACAGCCGGGTTGACATATCCTGGACTTTGTAAGCTAACACTTTACCAGGTACAGCTGACATTGCAATAAAGCACCTGTGTAGCTTAAAGTGTACAGACCCAATAAAGGTCACTAAACAGACTCTTGGCTTCAAATGCAAAGAAAGAACTTCTAACCATTTACTCAATACCTCAGCCATTGGCATAAAGACCCACCTGGACATTAGCCCTGCCTATCTACAGTAAAATACTTTTGTCATGCATGGAGAAGGCCTTTGGGTTTACATAAATCATGTCCTCTGGCCAGCCCCCATGATGCCAATCTTTGTTTTCTCTGAGAAACCCTGAACTAGTGATGCAAGTAGTGCCATCAAGAGTCACTTCCAAATGTATATATGTTGACACATAAGGCCTGATACAGATAAATCTCTGTATCACATATGCCAACAAATACACATGCAATTACAGTGATCCAGACCAGAGAGCAAGTCACTGAAGCAACTGCTTGCTTTCAGAGGGGCATTCCCTGGGGACTTCATAAGGGTAGAGGGATGCAATCAATATACAGTATGGACATGTTCATGGAAATGAACCCAGTCCAGACCTGAATGCACACGCAAGTACACAGTTTATGTTAACATTTTCACCAGCCACAGGGCATGTCTAAGTCCAGGAAGCTGTTGACAGCTGACACTCCACAGCCTATATTGAACCATTGTGATATATTGGACCACCCTGAACACAATGCTAAATGTATGGCAATAATGCTTATGCATTGTGATGTTTGTTGGCTTTATATAATCTAACACAGGTACTTAAAATAAGAACTCAAAGGCAGGTTTTCCTTACTGCTATATGTGAATACACAGAGGTTTGGGCCTGGACCAACAAATAGTGTAAAACAATCAAACTGAGAAAAAGTCTCAGCGCTTCTCTTGCTATCATCTGTTCTGCAGCAATAGCCTTCAGTCGTAACCCGCCATGCTCCACAATCCCTGGCACTGAGGCCTAGTTCCTGCGCACTGCACCGTGTGTAAATGGGACTTCTAACGCTGCTCCAATGCAGCTTCCTTCTGGCTCTGGGTGAGTTGGAACACCAGATCTCATCTGCATCTGGGTTGTCCACAAAACCTAGAGCTCCAGCACACCACTGCAGGTACAGCACGTACAGTTCCATTATGGATCTGGATCAGTGGTCGAAGTGGAAATTTAGAAGTGGGGGTATGGACATTCAGAAGTGGTGGTATGGAAACATAGGAAATAATGGAAGTCAATGGAGATTTTAAATGTTTCCATTACATCAGTGGGAGAAGTGCCGGTATGGCATACCCCCGTATACACCCCCACTTCGAGCCCTGATCTGGATCATATATATTCAGACGTGCATTTTTTTGTGCTGAATGTGCCCCCCTCGGCTTATACTCGAGTCATTGTCCTGGATGATGTCAATAAGTATACCAGTTATTTGTGGGGAAATTAGGTGCCTTGGCTTATATTCGGGGTCGCTTATACACAAGTATATACGGTACTTAATAAGTTGCATAGTGTTTTACAAAATGCATTTATGCATGCCTTGAAAAAGCACATAGCAGCGAAACGCGCGGCGGCGTTAGGTGGACGTGTTTTCTTCTCCTAATATCTATATGATCCATATTGTCCTGACTCAATATATGTCCAGTGTCTATATATTTATATGTAAAGTAGCTGCTAGGAGGGTGACTCCCTCATGAAAAATTACTTAGCATATAGCCACCTTAGGTAGGAGAAAGATCTCTGGGATCATAGATGAGTGGAATAGTGCAATAAAGTATTGATTAAGCACTTTATATTAACATGAGAAGCGGGTGTTAGGAGGGGGATTCCGTCACTAATAACTACACTGTGGTACTCCTGTGACTAAGCACACGCACCTTATATGCAAATTTGCACATAGGACTGTGAAGGTCTATAAGACACAAGCATTTGCACTTTACAGGGTTAGGCAGCATTAATAAAGTTTACAACCCTTTCAGACACTTCAAATAGGAGATATATCTCTGGAATCAGGGATAACTGAAACAGTGCAATATAATAGCTGCTAACATCTGCACCTTATATGTTAATTTGCACGAAGGAGTGAGAAGGTTTACAGACTATAAGCACCTGCACTTTGAATTGATGTGCAATAATAATAACGTTTACAACCTCTTACCGGGCATGTGCAAATAGGTAAGGATTTAACTGGATTTAAGTGACAATTAAAACGGGAACACACAGGAAAGGATAGAACCACTGTCCACCTATATCTTTTTAAAACACTTATCTTTAATTTTTCTATCACACTATACTATATTTTAATAAATATTTCGCTTCAACTGGATTTCTGGTGGATTTTAATATATGATCAATAAAATTAATTTTATATAATTGATTTCTGTCGCAAATAGAACATACTTTAAATGAGATGAGTGCCTCCGTTTAGGAAGAACCTTTCTTTTCTTCTTTTCTGTCTATATATGCATATATGCATTTATCACATTTTTTGTCATAATTGTAACTATTATTAAGGAATTTATAAGGTTATCATTAGTGCACCCTGGTGACACCATTGTTTTTCTTTTATCTTTGTGTACCATTAGCCTATTTGAGCCCCGTGATATCATAGGAATACTGGTTGTCTATTTTACCATATGGGACTTACCACTTAATTTTGGTTAAATGAGTATATCACACATCACATGTCTTTAGTGGTTAGAATATTGTGGGATTAGATGGAGAGATATGCCCTCCTTTTCTGGAGGGTGAAGACTGATACTGCGCAGTTGACAAGCACTATTAGGGACAGATCCCTCTCTAGCCTTTAGAATAGGGAGGTTTTCTGTACATACGTCCGATTTTCAATAATTTGGTTATACACTTTTGTTTATTTGTCACTTATTTTGGTAGCTTGAATTTGAATATAATTTATTATTATTTTCATGGTATGGTCTGACTTTTTGTATTTTTTTTTATTTGTCTTATGCTCTATTTTGCTGTATGGTGATTTGCTCCTAGTAAAAAACTACAAAATGATGTAAGACTGTGGGCGTATAAATATCATAGTTGCTCTATGTTTAATGAACACATTAAAAGACACAGATCTCTAATGCTGTTATTGAAAAAAAAATTTTAACATGTTTTTAGGCAAAAGTATTATTAATTAAAAGTATTAATTAACCTTGCACCTTGTGAGACAATGTAATCATAAATTACTGGTCTATTACAAATATGAATTGAATATGAATGGTTATAAATTACATTTAGGTTATATGTGTGTACCCTTAGGGTGGGTTCTGAACAGGGTCTATACATGACTGGTTGTGTATATATATAACCTGGGTAACACCATTATATTTAATAAGTGCAACATATTTTCTCTTGTTATGATGAATGAGTTACATTTCATTAGTTGCACACAGTATTAGAGTTGAGAGATGATGTTTCCTAGCTCAAGTCTAATAACAGTGAAACAGTAACGCTGGTCAGTATCTGTGTGCAAAATGCAAAAGTATTCTCCCTGCATGCAAATACTAACGGTCAGTTTACCTCCTCTGCAATTCAACATGGTTTTGCCCACTTGTGAGTAAGTTGTTTGTGCCTAAAGAAATGAATGTGGCCCACTGACACTAGGGCCTAAATTCACTTTTGCTGGGGATTTGAAAAGTGGGGATTTTGCCCATGGCAACCATGATTCGAGCTCTCAGCTACATTTTACATACTGGAGAATGTGAGCTCAAGTCTGTTTGGTTGCCATGGGCAAAATCCCCACTTTTCAAATCCCCAGCAAAATCCCTGCTTAGTGAATTTAGGCTAAGACTCACACATATATACTTACTTAATTGTTGTTAACTCTCTGTCCACTTCCAGGTAACTTGAAAAGCAGGCACCCACCCCCTCCTTGCGCTCGGGTTGATGGCACAGGCCGCACAGCCCTTGTTACGGCCAGGGTCGGACTGGGATACCTTGGGCCCACCAGAGAAAATAATTTTTGGGGCCCACACTCATTTATATATATATAATCCACAGAACAGGAAGGCACTCCTTGGACTTAGCATTATCTTATTTCAAAACACCATTTACGTTTCAGGGACGCGGCGGTCTCTATCATCAGGGACATGTGAACATATTTGTCAAGGGCTTCCAGCAGCAGAAGTTTCATGACTTTTCCTCCTTCCACTACCCTAACCCTCCATTCCCTGCAGCC
>JABWIB010015361.1:0-10904 GCA_016617825.1 Platyplectrum ornatum
AAAAAGGTGACTCTGCGCTATGGAGTTTTAAACAGCTGCAGATTGCCTCTCTATATCGGGGTCCTACCTAGCCCCTTCTGTAAATAGAACAATAAAACAATAAAATATATTCCTCTCTTTATTATTTGTTTTATTGGCTTTAGAAGTTAGTATAAATATTTTGTGTTTGATTTGGTTAAATGCAACCATTGTAGAGACAGTGACCCGGCTCTAGCACTATGCCATGATGTCATTTTTCATTGGGGTAGCATAAGAATAGCATTGCAATAAACAATGAAATAAATTAGTCCATAAACCCTGCTAAATACATTTTTGAAATGCATTATTTAATGAATTTAACAGGTTTCAGGTGATCATTAAATGTAATACCTAGATATTGCATAAAAAATATGAAAAATATCACTAAGATTAGAGGAAAGGAAGTTTTATAACCAGCAGAGGAAAGGGTTCTTTACAGTAAGGGCAGTGAGGATGTGGAATTTATTGCCTGAGAAGGTTGTGATGGCAGGATCACTAGTTGTTTTTAAGAAGGGGTTAGACAAATTTTTAGAGGTAAAGGGTATCCAGGGTTACGACTGGTAAGTTATTTAGTATCTAAATCAGGAGGGTGCTCTTGTATATTTAAACTGGATCAACTTAAATTATAGAATTAGGATCGCAGGAAATCCACAATAGGTTGAACTTGATGGACTGATGTCTTTTTTTCAACCTCGACAACTATGTTACTATGTTACTATGTGTGTGAGCTAAGTGCAAGTCTATCAAGCAAGATGCAGGTTTAAAGAACATTTAAATGAGAAATGAGTCCATCATTGGAAAGAGGTCTGATAGTTTTTCTAAAATGGAATGACAACATTATCGTAAAAGTATAAAGCAAAATCTAAAGGAAGTTATTTTAACACAGAAGCATTAATTGATATGAAATGTCAAAAGGCATGATTGTTTGGATTGTCCAGGGCATTTTAGCAAGTGTTGTAAACGTTAATGTAAATTAAAAATGTCTTTAGTTAAAGGCTTTACAAAGCACTCCTAACTTACCCATGTTAAAAATAGTGTACATATTGTAAAACCTCAACTTGACCATACTGTAAAATTTAAAGGACGCTCACAAGATCCAAACATAGCATCCAGATCCGTACTGCCAGTATTCTAATGTATAGGACCCAGTATGTTATGAGAACAGATTTCTGCACAAAGTGGTTGTTGTTTTGGCGCCTAGTTCCAGCCCTACATCCCAGAGATTAATTTGGCAAACATGTTTATTACCCTTGATCTTAATCTGTGTAAATGATGTCAAGTACTTGTAAGCTGCATTTTTTTTTACATGCTTGCCAAAAATTAAAGGAATGGTTTTATACAAAGTTAAGCTAGGTACACACGGTAAGATAAATTGTATCCAATCGTAAGATTTTTCAAGAGTGGGTAAAACCATGTTGAATTGCAGGGGAGGTAAATTTAATTACAGTGTTTGCATGCAGGGAGAATACTTTTTTTGTTGCATGTTGCATACAGATAATGACCAGTGTTACTGTTACACTGTTATTAGACTTGTGCTGGAAACATGCAACAAAAAAAGTATTCTCCCTGCATGCAAACACTAACATTAATTTTACTCCCCCTGCAATTCAACATGGCTTTACCCACTCTTGAAAAATCTTACGATTGGATACAATTTATCTTACCGTGTGTACCTAGCTATAGTCTTGTTAAAGACATATAATGTAAAGAGTTAAGCTAGGTACACACGGTAAGATAAATTGTATCCAATCGTAAGATTTTTCAAGAGTGGGTAAAACCATGTTGAATTGCAGGGGAGGTAAATTNAATTAGTTGCAATCAGTATTACAGGTGAGAGATGATGTTTCCAGCACAAGTNTAATAACAGTGTAACAGTAACACTGGTCATTATCTGTGTGCAACATGCAACAAAAAAAGTATTCTCCCTGCATGCAAACACTAACATTAATTTTACTCCCCCTGCAATTCAACATGGCTTTACCCACTCTTGAAAAATCTTACGATTGGATACAATTTATCTTACCGTGTGTACCTAGCTTTACTCCCCGTTTGCTTGTGTTGTTATACATCTTGTTCTTGATCTAGAACTAAAAGCAGTTCTGGTTGTGTGCAAAACAAGCCAGCTATGTATGCCATTGTTGTATGTAACTACATACACTATTTTGGATGTGTGGAATACGGAATGCAAGTTATGCATATAGTAATGGTAAGAAGACTATTCCATTATATAGGAATATAAATGCATACATTTATCTAGAATATATTAGTTATATTCCAGTTATACTCAAACATTTACCTATGTTTCAATATCAAACCTAAATAAGATAGCTAAATTATTTTGTATATTTAATTTCTAATTTTCTAGATCAGATAAAACAAAATTGGAAACAGAAATAAACAGTTTATTGAAATGGAGGCAGAGATTGTAACATTCATTTCGTAACACAATTGGTCTATACAAAAAATATTTTTGGCTCAATAGCTTAACAGTGAATACAATTTTCTATACAAGCAGCTAACTACAAAGTTAGAGAGCTTTATGCACTTTACCATAAAGCTTCATCTGAAAGCGGAATGATTTTTTTTTATACATTGCATGTTCATAAAACACATAGGCCATTCTTTTAAAGAAGGCAATACAAGTTTTAGAATATAAACCTTATTTACAGCTTTTACAAAAAATTAAAAAAGAAAGGCTCAGATAGAAATATGAGGTCAACCTTAAAGGTATTTTAGCACCATTACAGTTCATAATTCACTAACCCCATATTCCACCCAATAATACTGCAAATATCATTATATTTTGAAGGTATTTTTCGTGCTTGTAATAAATGCATGTGATTATTCTCACAGAAATGTTACAATATACTCAAAACTCCCTTCAAGTGGCAAATAAAGCCACCAGATTACATGAAGCGAACTGAAATTATACAAAGGTGTTCTAAAGATAATGAATAGTCATTATCTATGAATAGTCAGATACTGCATTATAATTCCAGATTAAGACAGTGTTACACTTTTCTCCCACAATTCCTACTTTGCATAGACAATCAAATGGCTTGGATACAACATTGTAAAGATATGTTGATTTCACAGGATTGTCTTGGTTTAAACATCAGGAAGTATCCCAATACATGATACAGAGTTTAGAAAAACAAAGATAAAAAAACCACAGGAGAAAAACACAGTAATAGTGCATCATATTTCTCTTCAGGCACATTTTCCTTTCAATACAAATGTTATTTTTTTTTTGGTTTTAAATATCTTGTTACAAATATACAAAATATGGAACATATATTGATTTCTTTATGTAACATCATCTTTATATCCATGAGAAAGTATAGATATACAAGACTTCCACTTCATCTGTGCCTCGACATGTATGTCTTGGCCAAAGCATTGTGGCCATTAATTATCCATCTCCACTTAAGCCCGCTAATCTCTTCAGGGAACCTCCAAGCATACCAACAAGGTAGTAAAGCTCAGCTATGTGACAAATAGCTCTTAATGCAAGAATATCTGTCCCATTTCCCATTGCAGGGATGACTTTAGACACATGTGTCCTCTGAACTCGGTCTATTTTCATGCAAACCTTCAGTTTGCGGAAGGAAAAGGACACTTTCAGTCTTTAGCAAAACCATCTGCATAGAAGTGTAGAAACAATAAGCTGTCTTGAGTTTCTGCTCAGCAGGTCATGCAACGAGGACGGATTTCTGCAGTAGGTGGGTTTGGATCAACCTGAAAAAGGATAGAAAATGGAGGTGAACAATATTTTTCATGCTTTTTCTCCGCTAAGATTTTGATGTAGAGTTCTATGTTAATTACAGACTATTAAAGATAATTGTAACATAAACTTTAAAAGATGGGCAACATCAGTCACAGTTTCAGAACTCACCTCAGAATAAAGTGGGGGAGGCCTATTCCTGAACTCTTGGATATATGCATAATATGGCCCTTCTAGGATACAGCCCATACTTGCATGGCGGGGAGGAGTAAGTTGGTTTTCAACTTCCTCTTCAGAGACAATTGACGAGTATTCAGGAGGAGCTGATAGAAGAAAACAAAGAATTTTATGGTAAACAATTAGGCAATAACAAAATGTTTCGTTAAAATATTAGACAATAATATTTAACAATGGGCTATAGAATCAAGTTTATACATTGCCTTGATTGTTAGTTAGAGAAGTGTCTCTTTCACACAGTTAACACATGCAAGTTGGCCCTTGGAACACAGTGTGACACAATCAGAGCAATGAAGCTTCTGACAGAGTGGCTAGTTTGGGCATTCATTTTTAGTCAATTCACAGTTTAAGTCTTTCTGCTTAGCACAATGTGTATCAGGTTAAGGCAACTTCAAAGTTAAATGTTGTTACAAAAATATTTTTCTCTAGAAGCCAGTCACTTCAAAATAATCTCAGCATTATCATGAACTGCAATCATTTTCATATAATTGTGTTATTAATTTAATCTATTTCATAATGTTGTTTAATAAGATATATATTTGTGCATCTCTGTTTAGTACACAAGCAAAACACTTCCTTGAAACAAAGTATTAATAAAAATACTCACGCTCTGGTTGCTCTGGAACAGTCATACGCAGCCAATCTAGATTAACACTGTACTGACTTCCCACACTTGAGGTTCTGCTTCCAAAAGGATGAAGTGGTATGGTACCAATTACCAGTGGCAGTTCCAAAAGCAATTTTGATGAACCAGGGATTTCCACACAAATCTAAAGAATACAAGTACATATGGTTAATAAAAATAGATATGCAACAAAAATCTCTGAAGATAAATGAGAGATACAGGATATGAGAGGGGACAATACCTTTAAAACATACTCCACACGAATCACTCGACACTGTATGATGGATGGCCCAAGAGGAGGAATTTTCAGAGCTCGCCCATGCCAGGTCTCTCTTTTTCCTGCAGGAACAGCATCTCCAGCTAATGTAGCCACTACAGATTTCTTTTGCTTCAGGGTACCACGAGCAATAAAAGTCTGGGACTGGATAATAGCGGCTTTAGGTACAACGGTACGGGTGGTGCAGTTGTCAATTTCTGCAAAGATGGGAATGACCTCGCCTGCAGAAAGATAAAAAACACTCAACTTTAGCATGAATCATTGGCGCACTATTAGAATATTGCTACAGAATAAACAAAGAAACAAGACCGCCATATGAACAGAGTGAAATAGCTGCATATAACACAGGCTCAACAAACCACCAACAAGTCACCATGGCATCCAAAATGTATCACCCATTATCTGGATTAAAACACGATTGGAGAATTCACCTTGTGATTGCGGGCATTGTTTTCATGTGAAGGGAAGACAAAGCAGCGATTGATACAATATAATTATAGAATTCAAAATAAATTATGCACTGACCTGGGGTGTATCCCTTCCGATCAATCTTGGCAGTAACAGAGACTTGTCCCAGGTTGCAGTACCAGGCATGTGCAATCTTCTCTTTGGTACCTGCCTGTGGAGACTGAAGAGAAAGGATCTTATAGATTTCTATCCCCATTTAGTTTAAACACAGTTATACTACGAAAGTCCAGTTTATTTTATTTCTAGTATTATTATGGTCAGTGCCCCATTATAAAATGGAATATTATGCACAACAACCAGATGTATAGGCAAACTATAGGCAAAAAATGTCCTACCAGCAGATCAGGTGTGTTGATATCAATTGGTTCAATCACAGTGAACTCCTTCTTGGTTTTTTTAACTGTGCACCATGGACGATGTAGCTTTGCTTTTACCCAGTAACGTACAGAGCCATGTTTACCTTCAAAGGAGGTTACCAGGGTCCTATGAAAGGATTAAAAAAAAAATGCTCTTAAAAAAAAAGCATGTAAGGAAAACAAAAAAGTATGAAATTCTAGTTGCCAGAAGATCAAATACACTATTTAGCCCAAAATAATCAGCCTTGCTATATGACTAATGGGTTGTCACAATACAATGCTGGCAAGCAAAGTAAAAAAAAACTAAAAAAACTCATGATCAGTCTCTGCAGAAATAATCCTGATTACTTGTGCATGCATCCTCAGACAACTAAAATGCTTACTTCTGGACAAGAGTACAACCACATACAAAAAACAAACCATAGCAACCAATCACATCACCAGTGGTTTTGCTACCTAAGCAGCAAATGCATACTTACTCAGGCAGCTGAAATGTGAAGGGAAACTCATGTCTTCCTGCTGGCAGAATATTAAGAGTGCCGTTGTCTATATAGGAAAAATAAAAAAAAAGTACATAAGAGGTAGCTCATGCAGCATTTCCTGACCCAAGTCTAGTATATATAAACTGCACAGTTCACTTCCTGTTTAAAACAAAACAAAAAACCCAAAACACTGGCCATAAGCCATTTTAGATGTACCTTTAAACATGTGGTTAGTCATGTGTTCAGCTTAAAGAGATGGAACTTTAACATGAGTTACAGGAAAACCACATGTTTAAAGAAAGGTTCTGCAAAAGTCAGATAGACTGTAACAAGTCATAATAAATCAGGCTACTGTAAACGTCTACTTACACCAGATTTACTCATTAGAAACGACTTTGATGCAGTATTTTTATTAAATGTTGATTAATATAAAATGTGAGTACATAACATTACATGCTTAAAATGAGCATATATGAAACATAGTTCTGTATTATAAACATTATTACAGTGTATACATATGCAAGCAAAAGAATCATGCAAATAAAAAGTTTTTTGCTGATTTTAATACAAATAAAATAAAAACTTGTTTCTTAAACAATGGTCCTCTAGCCAAACCATTCACTGCAGGCAATAAATAAAAACCATCAGAATACCAAACATCCTGCAGAAGATAGTACAGACTGGGGGCAGAGCAGGACACAAGTCACCAGAGCTCAGTGTTATTAAGGATAGATAAAGTGAGGGGATGGGGGCCAAGTCAGTCACAGGGCGCCTTGTTTACATCTCACAGCAGTAACTCATTAAGTATAACTAACAGGAGCTTGTGATCATTGTCATCATCTGTTATAATGGATTACATCTATACAGAATTATAATACACTATGACAAACGGCACAACGTCCTTCTTCATGCATGTGCAGAATATATATATATATATATATATATATATATATATATATATATATACACACACACATATACATATATATATATATATACATACATACACACACACACACACAAGTGACCGGGGGTCTGGAGCTCGCGGACTCACCTGTGCCGAGCAGGGTGTCCTTGTGGTTGATGTACTCCACCTCATCGCTGTAGTTCTGGGTATACGCGGTGCTGGAGCCGGCGCTGCGGGACTCGGTCCAGTGCACCTTGGCGTAGCCCCCCGCGTGTAACTTCACCGACTCTACCTTTATGTCAGCGAGCAGCTCCAGGAGCACCTTGCCGGACACCGTGTCCCCGCTGCTGAACACAGGCGAGCTGTCCGCGTCCGGAGACTCAATGACAACCGCGAACTTCTTCACCTTATCAAAAATCATGGTAAGCGTGTGCTGTAGAGGGAGCGGGCGGAACAATGCTATCACAACTATTTACTGTCCCAGCGGCACAGAAACTTTACTTTATATCAGAGGTAACGTGGGCGGCGCCGCACAGGAACAACAAACGTGTCACAGCCGAGCAGCCAATGGCAGCCAACGAGGAGGGTGGTGAGCGAGCAAACTGGGCGTGGCTAATTGGTGGACGCCCGATGCCAAGAGACAGCTTAAATTGCCTTGTGGAAAAACAAGCACACTGCGCATGCGTAAGTGATAGCCTGGCTTCAGCCGGTACATGAACACACCCTGTGTGCTGCTTACTAGAAAGTTTCCTCATCTTACTTCTTAAAGTCACACTTTACCAATGACTCCTTCCTCCTAAATGACATCTTATGGCAGGTGTGCACATTTTACCCCAATATACTGTATAAATACACTCTAGTCCATACTGGCATTACCCGCTCTATAGGCCACATTCAATTGTGGGTGGCGTAAACTCAGTAAAGCCAATACATTGTGCCTTTTTTTAATATAAAGAACAATGTACATTTGGTTTCGTTGAATTGAATCAGGCCCTATAAGTCTCTAATGTGTGTAGCGCTATGGACACCGTAACCAAATAATCTGGCATCGCTGTGGCCGGGATTCCCAAAACCAATTCCACTGACAAGATGTAACAATAAGAAATAGCAAAGCAGGGTAATTCCAACCAACACGATCCTCACAATGTTCCCTTGCAAGTATGGTTTTGCTTTCCTTTTCCTGTGCAGCAGAGCACTGGGGATAATATGGGGTAAAGCAGAGTATACACTAGATAGATGGAAAACAACTTCTCAAAACCAGCAGTCAGTAAGGTACTTATACCAATAAGTAAACATGACTGGAGCCACAACCATATCTCGCTGCTAGAATGACCTATTCCCAGCTGGGAGGGTAAAGGGACTACATGCGCCAGCAATGGCTACCTGGTGCCTCGGTTTAGCTTTGTGCTCTAACTTATGCAAATTATTGTTAGGGCAGAATGCCATAGGACACATATGCGACATGCAAATTAGGGAGTGCAACCCCATCCTACTCCCTAAACCCATAGTGTTAACACCATAGTAATCAACCCTTGGGGAATGAGGGTTTAATGTGCATTGTGGTGTGTTGTAATGATAGAACAGTGTCATTTCCATATGATGTTTTTCTGTGCTCCATCTATGCACCGGCACCTGCTGCACTATGTACAAGGAGTGATAAGAATCTTTCTCCTGATAAGGAACAGGTTGAACAAATGCTTCGGTGAGCCAATGCTTTCCCTTACATTCTTCCTTCAATGTTTGGAAGTGCTTTGCTGAGAATAGCAGACCCTCCAACATGACCCATTCCATTAGGTACAAAATACTCTGTTCTGGAACTTCCAGCAATCAGTTACTATGGTAACCACCATTGTTACATTACTCAGACAGTTAGTTCGTTATAACCAGGTGAGTGACAGCTGAAAGCCCAGGAGCGGAGTATTATGTACCTGGTGGAATGGGTCATGTTGGAGGGTCTGGAATATGTTTTAGATTTCCACAATTCATGGCATATAATGATACATAGGTTCTTATCCTTCATTTTATTTTTGTGTCGCAACCTGTCTGTTACTGTTAAGTGTGAGTCCTATTTCCGTGAATTACTATTTATAGTATGACAGAGAGAATGCTCAATGCGTCTTTACCACTGAAGCCAAGCCAAATGGTTGACTCATTAAAGTTAATTGCAGTTGTGTAATTATATTGTGAAAATTAATTACTGTTAACCTGCATTGTTTTCACAGTATATGTTGGATCCAACTTTCCAGATTATGTCACATTCATTTCACATAGCCTGGCAACCAGAACATTTCTATGCCATTGCCTACCATAAATAGGTACAATGCTCACCATACACAGTTTCCTGACTTACACATGTTTCATTAGGATTTTGTCAATTTTTCCCTGTTCTGTGAATGCATCCAAGCGAACCAAACGGAAGACAATCTGCCCCATTCAATCTTACAAGAAAATTCTTACATGAGACAAGTAAATTTTGCTTGCAAATGATAGTCACGTGGTATACACAGTACAGAGACGCACTAAGGGTTATTCGAAAAAATATATATTTACTTTGCTTGTTAAATAGTGAGTGGTAGTAGTACAAAGAACACAACGTACAAATCCATTGGGAGTTTGCTTTGCTAAATAGTGAATTTACTTTTTTTGTTAATGTATGTTAATGTGTATAGATGGTATATAATGCAACAATGAGTATTCACTGGCCAGTAGATATATAGATGTAGGTTGCAACAATATTAAACCTACTCTCTCTGGACTATTACAAGGAAAGAAATAACAAGCACTTCTTTATTTTGTCTGTAATAGAAGTGAATGCAGAAACACTATTCTGGTTCAATGAATAAACTTCAACAGTTGCTAATGTAAACAGTGTGTTTCAAAACACTTATACTTTCTTCTAGAAACCTTTCCTGTTTATACTGCCATTACATTTCCCCCCTTTAAACTGGCATGCAGCTATTTTTCCAGTAATTGGTGTACACGTCAAGTTAGTTAAGAATGTCAACATTATTATTAATAAGATTCTAGCAGTCTCTCCACATGTACCCCCCTATTATTCCTGCAGTGGAATGATAAATATAACAAAAGTACCAGTCCACACTAAGAAGAGCTGGCTGGCGATCATATGCAGGGTTTACATGGATCGCCATGAAAGCAGCAGTTTTTTATAGCATTCATGCTTTGGACATACCCTAAAGTTAATAATGCCCATTTTCACTTAAAGCAGCCATTATCATCTGAAAAAAAATGACCCATAAAGTAAAGAGTGTCAAACAGTGGTGACAAAGGAATATTAGAGAGGCTGGTGTGCTGGCCTTCATTCACGTGGTTATTATATTCTTACAAGCACTTGTATTTGGTAGACATGTAGTGAAGTGGTGTAAACAGCGCCTTGTGGTTTTTAAGTATAGACCTCTGTAATCAGCATAAAGCTATACATTCTTCTCTGCATTCCCTGTATTCCATATCTGTACTTTACAGGATAGTCCCAATCTCTAAAGCATACACACCCCCTAGTGTCCTGTTAAAGGATGCAGAGTGACTTCCTCTTATGATAACACAAGACCGCTAAAGTTTATGTTGGCAGGGAAACTTCTGCATGGAAATTCCAGCAACATCCTCTTTTTATTTTAACTCAAGGGAGAAATATACAAGCAAATGGCACCACTTTTCTATGTGTTTGTCCAACATTTAAATGGGTTCCACCTTTTTGCAACTCGGTCCTGTTCTGAGAGTGAAACTGCCTCCACCCTGAAACAACTAATGTATCCCTCAGAAGACAAGGAGGTCTGTGGTATCAGGAGAACTCCA
>JABWIB010015364.1:0-12276 GCA_016617825.1 Platyplectrum ornatum
ACACGGGAGAGAGCTGAGGCAGGACACGGGAGAGAGCTGAGGCAGGACACGGGAGAGAGCTGAGGCAGGACACGGGAGAGAGCTGAGGCAGGACACGGGAGAGCACAGGGAGATAACACAAGACAGGACAAGAATGATCCAGACAGAGTGCTGGATCATGAGTGCCTAAATAGGCCCAGGACAGGTGTATGAAATGAGTGATTAGTCCAGAGTGCCACAGTGACCCCTCTGGTGAGAGCCGGGATCACTGCGGCAACACTGTCCCATAGCGGCCCCTAGGGGCGGAACAGGAGACAGTCTGACAGTTAGTGGCTATGGGGGAAATTCACTAAAGGTCGAGTTTGAATTCTCACCGGAGCGTGGCATATTTTATGGCGAAAATTGATTTTAGGGTGAGTTTAGTATTTACTATTGGTCGTGTTTCAAAATTCTCGCCTATGTAAAACTCAAAACACGCTCATGTAAACTCACCAGGGTGAGTTTTTTCAATACTCACATACAGTTGATATTCACTAGTATTCACTATGCGCTGTGAATGATTTTCACCCAAAACTAGCATGTGAGTTTTCTAAAACTTGCCATACAAACAGACCTGCTTTTGTATGCAAATGTTAGAATCTCGCTAGGCATCAACCTTTTATCTCACATACCATTTTTTGCATGTAAGTGTGTATGTGTTTTTTAACACTTTAAACTCAAAAACATGTTCTACACGTTTATTCTTTAACATAATATGGTACTAAACTGATTATGGCAAACATAGTTCTGAGGTCTAAATGTACCATTAAAACTAGATCCTTCTGTAAGTGTGACCTTTATGTGTTTTTGTTTTGTTGTGTCATTACTCCTATATTGAAATTAAATATGTTTATTATTGTAATCGTTCAAATTTTAAAGACAGTTTTCCTACAAAAAATGTGTTATTATATAATAAAATTAACATCTTTGATTTTGTCACAAATGTTTGACATTATTTTGTAAAGTTGACAAAACCTTTACACATTTTGTTCATGCGTATTACACATACAACTGTACAATTCTTGGTATTTTTGCTTCGTTTGTGCAAAGACAAACTCGCCCGTGTGAGAACAAAAACGCGTCAGGGTGAGAACTCAAAATGTAGGTTCACCCTAAAACTCGCCACAACTCGCATGTGAAAAACACC
Organism: Platyplectrum ornatum; assembly: GCA_016617825.1. Lineage (NCBI taxonomy): Eukaryota > Metazoa > Chordata > Amphibia > Anura > Limnodynastidae > Platyplectrum > Platyplectrum ornatum. The sequence continues at coordinate 1,166 of JABWIB010015364.1, forward strand.
CCAAACTAACCCGACCAAGATTTCATTTTACACACTGGAGAATGTAAACTTGAATCTGATTGGTTGCTATGGGCAACATCCCCACTTTTCAATCTCACTGCAAACTCGCAGCTTAGTAAATATACCCCCAATACTGAACACTTAAAAGCACCCCAAAGCCACACCACAAAAAACAGATGAGTAACGGTGATAAATTCTTACCACAAAACTTGACCTTTAGTGAATGTCTTTTTTCATCCACACTGAATTTGTATATACTTTCTCACAATATGATAAAATAAATGACAATACACATATATAATATATTTCATCCTTATTAGTTTTACAACTTTTAATTTCAGACAGTTTTGCATTTCTATTTATTACACTATTATAATATTGCACACACAATCTACATTAACGCTTGTCGTTAGCTGTGTGGTGGAATTTATAGTTCAATATTGTTTCCCTGAGGTTTTATATTTAGAATTGTTTTGTAGAGATACTTATCATGTACATTAATTAAAGATCTAAATGTGTTGAAGGAACATGGCTTTGCATACTTGACATTTAATCTTTATTTACTACTGTCTCTCATCCATCTGTTCTGTCAATGATCTAACAAATGTTAACCAGTGAAGATGGTTACCATGAGAATAGGCATATTATTTAGTTCCAACTAGAATTGTAGCTATTTGAGTGTGAATAAAGACTTCGCAACTTCAAACAGGTGATGACTACAAGGGCTTTTTATACTACAAGCCTCTGCCTAAATATGTGTGCCTTATGATAAAATGGTTTAACTCAATCATTAATCAATCATTAGTGATTTGGAGCCTTATTTACTAACATTTTGCTTCTAGAGTTAATTATAGAAGCCAGACTCGCTTGTCATTGTGGCGAGCCTGCCTAGCATAAAATTTATATTATACATTTAGATTATCACTATATGTCACTTTTATAGCAAGGAACCAGGATGAGATGAGAGCCAGGCACTATTATAGGAAGCCGTTACTGGTCCTGGTGCTCGAGTGTATGTGCAGTGACTTTTTAATGTGTAACTTCCGACAGAGAAAATATTGTATTTGAGCAATGAAATCAAGTATGTAAACAAGCTGTGGGAAGCCAAGCCAAGTTCAAAAGCATGAACCATCTCTGACTGGTTGTACCTACTTTCAGCACCAGCAGGGAGAGATGAGGTCAGGTGATGTTTGGCTGAAAACATGGGAGCGATGGAATTGGCTGGTGGTCCTGAGGCGATTCATTAAAAAGGAGAGTCTGAGTAGGAAAAGTGCTGTGATGTCGACAGTTTGCTGCTAAGTATGTCACCATCTAGAGAGAGAATAATGGAAAGATCTCGAGGTGACAGAAGGTGTCAGAATGGCTGAAGAGAGCGACTGAGGCAAGCTCCAAGATGGAACCGTTGGATCAGGGGATGGGTGAGGCCTCCAAGCTAGAAACAGGAGTTAACCAGTACTTCACGCTGCTAAGAGGAAGGAGGTGTTAAGGGCAACAAGGAATGCCATTGAGAAAGAAGGTCGAGGACAGGCCATTTAGCTATTTTTTATGGTGGTTACTCAAATCAATTTGTAAATTAACTGAAGGTGCATGAAAGGCAGGGGTAACTCTACACAGAGAAAACAAACAGGGAAAATGCCCCAGCATCACTGCAGTTACTAGTGACCAATTATGCTATTCTATCTATAATACCCCGTTCACATAGAGGGCTATTACCTAGGTAATTCAGCCAACTTCCCTGGTTGTATGAATTACCCAGGTAGTGTGCTCAATGTGAACGCGCTAAAATTACTACTAACTACCTTGGTTACAGTGTGAACGGTGTAGGACCAGGGTAGTGTGTAAATTACCAGGGTAGTTTGTGAATTACCAGGGTAATTCAGTACTGTAACAAAGGTTAATTACCAGGGTAATTCAGATCCACAGCTAACAACTCTGCTCATTAAAAACAGATTTACCAGGGTAGTCTGTGTGAACGGGGTATAAAATAAAATGCAGAAATTACACATCAGTTACACATTCTTGCAAGCATGTAAAAGCCCCCTGCCCCGTAAAGGCTTTTCTGCTAAGGGGCTCCTAACTGTAATCAATAAGAGTCCAATAATAGGGTCACATGTAAATGTTTCCAAATTGAGAGCTGTAAAGCTGTCCATGCGTCCTAACAGTGAAGAACCCCCTGGGCAAGATCTCAACTGTTTCTATAGACAAAGGTGTATCCCTGCGATTTAGCCTGATATGCTCACAAAAGGTCCATACACCAAGGAGGGCGAGCCTTTGACAGCAACAGCAGAGATAAAGCGCCAATGAGGTCGCAGAAACAGACCAAGAAAGGCTGTAAAGCCAGGCATGATGCTAAAAGGCTCGGGAGGAGGCTATTAGGAACTCAGGGGTAAAAAGGCAAGAACAATGAGGCAGAAATGCAGAGACAAAGCGTTTTAATATACAGAGAAGTGAACACACAACTATGGTACAATAAAAGCAGGGCACAGATAACAGGGAATGGAAACAAGGCAGGAAATAAGGCCTAGACTTATTCAGACAGCAGGTTACAGAGACTAACTGAGGCAAAATTAACCAGGCAGCAAATAAACACAGGAGTAAAAAGTAAATAGCAATAAGATGAGCAAGAACAAGTAAAGCAGAGAACATAACACAAGCCAACAAGAGCAGAGCATTGAGGAATAGGCAGCTGAGATCCAAGAGGCAAGACAGGACAGACTGGAGGAGTGATGAGCAAGGAACAGACCAAACAAGAACACAGCAACAGGAAGGACCAGGTGAGAGCAGATGACAGAATGACCAGCAACTGGGTGCTCAAGAGGAGTCCCATTTAACCTAGGCACCCAGGTGCAGAAAATGAATGAGTACAGGAGTAAGAGGCACAGCGGCCCCTAGGGGCACAACAAAAGAATACATTGATAAAAAATGCTGGTGTAGTAGCAATATACTGCTACCCCACATGGCCATTGATAAAAAAAAATCATTTAAATGGAATTTTTTTATGCTATAATGCCAAGAATTAATTTTAAAACAGTTAACAGACTACACTTTTGTTAAACTGGACTACTGTGTATATTATGATTGATCATCTTTTTATTCCTTTAACAGTTATAGTTCCAGTTTACATTAAAGTTTTCAGACATTAAAATTAGCACCATATTTTTGGTTTTATTTTTAAACTCATCATTAGAACAGGAAATACAACTTTGCACCTTTGATGATATTTAAAATCAGATGGGAAGAGATGATCATGATGTTAGGATTTCTAAGGAGGAGGGAAGGAGGAACTTCCTCTTGCTGCCAGCATTGTGTTAAATAGATGTTCTGGAAAGGGTCATTTGTTTATATGTCTTAATGACTATGTGCTATTTACCCTCACCACCTTTTAGTTAATTTATTATTTATTATATTTGCCTTCCCCTGTAGGTGTTTATTCTTCTTTATTGTGTTGCCACATAGGAAAAACCAAAAGCCAGCAGCATGGAGTAGGGTTATGGGTGTGATTTGTTTAATCATGAAGCCCGCCCCCTGGGCGACAAATGTTTTTGCAGTGGGTGGGCTGTACTTGACATCATCAAGTCCGACCTTCCATTGTAACAATAGGGACTGAAGGCAGTGATTTACATTGATTTACAATGTAAATTTATATTTATTTATATAACCAATTATTATATGTTTTTTCTCCCTCAGTATATTTCATTTCATTTCTTATTGCTTGGTTTTATTTTCATGTAACTTGTCATACGTAGAATGCATTCCTCTCACAGAAATACAATGTATCACACTTATCTTCAGGTGATTTAGTATTCCACTGATGTCAAAATGTCAAGTTAACATAACCTGACAATAATATGCCCAAATTATCTTTGATTGCTTATTTCTCATTTCGCTGAAGTGCTGTTGCAGTGTTGTGTTGACGTACAGAGGCTGAACATTTTTAACCTGTCATGCCTGACCTTCATATATATGAGCATCATTGTCGTTTTGTATTGTTTTATATTCCAGAACATTGTGCTAATGTTGCCTTTTCCATGAATTGTGGGCATAGGAGCACTGGAATGGTACATGCTCTGTTTTTATAGGTCACATTTTTAAAATGTTTCTTTTTTATGGTATCTTTTCTTTTTTATGGTTCTTTTTTTAAAGGCAGAGCTGCAGCCTTTCTCCTGGGACATCCAGACTCAAATTTCTTGCCATTCTCCTGGTGTATCGGGACAGTTAGCAAATTTCCTGGGACCTGAGTTGAGGCAGTGATTTCATGTAAATGACTGCCTTCAGCAGTGATCCTCACTATGAATCGCCCACCCACCCATTCATTCATATCATGATGATGATGTAATGTATGAGTTTCTCCATTTGGGATTTGGTGCGTGATTTGCATGAAACATGCCCTCCACCAAATCCCCATGTTGCAGACTCTTGGTTTCTCCTGAGAGGACACTCTTTTTATTTCATTCACTCTTTTTGTTTTACCTAATGACATCACACATTCTTTCTCTATTTGTCAGTGACCTCATCAGTTTTTCATTTTATCTGATAACTACGTAAAGGACCTTATCCATAATGAATGCTCAACCTGTATATTAAAAAATGCCTGCCAAAAATGTGAATCAGTGTTCTGCTATTAAATCATAACTTAGTTAAAATAGGTGAAAATAGTCAGTCTAGTACACACTGGGACGTGACAATTGTTTTTGTCTCCCCTGTGAGACAGGAAAATGGTCTCTTCCTGGTGTAAGATTCCAGGAGGAAATACTTATGCTCTGAAACTTTGACAGTGAAATGATTTTCATTCAAATATAGTGGAAAACGCCTTTGCACTAGCTGTCTATAAACAGATGCCATACACAGGGGGATTAATAATCCCAATAATATGCTCCCGTACTGTAAGTGCAACATTTTACTGCATTCAAACCTAAAAAAAATGGATCAAGACTAGTATCCACTGAGGACATAAAACCTATACTAACCTGCAGCGCTTGTTTATTGATCATATATGTATATCATTTTATTTTCTATGAGTAGATCTATTGTTTTAATTCATTTTTTCCTATCATTTTTCTTTATAATTCTGAGCTATGCTTTTTTTTGCTTTTTACTAGAATGTTATAATAATAATAATAATAATAATAATAATACTACATTGTTTTTCTTATTATTGAATAGACTGTATATATACAGCACAGATATTGAAAAACAAAACATGAAAATGATAGATTTTGCCCATAGCAATCACAATCTAGTTGTTATTCACATAGTACACTTCTTGTTTACAAAAACGTATTTTCTCATTTATTACGGTTGTGCTAGTGTAGTTTATTCAGGTTATTCAATATAACCCTATCACCACCAGCACCATGACAAACTCTTAATATTGGTATGAGTCTGTGAAAACATAATTACATTTCTTTTCTAAATGATGTAATAAACATTGCCCATACAAAGTATCATGAAATGATTTGCTTGAGAAGGACTGGACAGAGTATGCATGCTGGGAAATACAGAACTCGGCTACTCAGAAATGTACAATACAGAGGAAATAGTGTATTTAAAAACAGTGTCTGTGTATGTCAGGAATCATGGGTGGCATATACCTTATTATACTGTGATTCTTAATGCTGTTATTTTCTTTTCTCAAGATCAACAGTTTGCCCTTGAGATTTCCATTAAGCATTTGTAACAGTTAGTCAGACCAAAACACTGTAGTTAAATCAAATCCTGTAATGTGTACTATTTAGACATGGATTTTACCTAATATTTTATTACATATAGGAAGCGTGGTAAGTGAATTACGATGTTAAATTATTACTAAATGAAATATTTCATTCTACTGTTATTTTCTAACCAGTCATTTTTGCAGGGATACTTAGTGCCAATGGCGTAACTCAGGGTATGACGACTCTGTGGAAATATCCAGAAGACTGCTAAATTTCGGTAATTTATATCCAGGGAAAGTCTGCAAATCTTCTGGGTCCTTAGCTGAGGCATCAGTCCTGATCATTAGTACGATGGACAGGGCTGGATGCCATTAAGGCCCATCCACAGCAAATGGAAGTATTTTGCCATCGAGGGGCATGGATTTATGTAAACCATGCCCTTTGCCCCCATACTGCCAATCTTTGGTTTCTCCCTGGTGTAACTAATGTAGTTGCTCTCAACAATAGTGTGCGCACAACCCTGCTGATAAAGCGTAATAGAGCACTCAAAGTAAATAATTAATAATAAGGAGAAGCCATCGGGAGTTACTGCCAACCCGCGTTTCGCACCCGTGATGTAAGGCACAAGGCTGTAAGGGGAGTAACTGTGGAAGGGCCTCTTTGTATTCTGCCATGATGGTCATGCATAAAAAGGACTGGGGGCACAATTATTAGAATATGTTTCTATAATGTGGCAGTTTATATTATAGAGCTCAGCGTTTAACCATAACTGTATATTTTCTTTAGATATTTTGTGGAGCTCAGTAGGAATCCTGGAAGAACATTCAACTCTCCAAATATAAAGAGTCATTACCTACCCCTATATACTTTCATTACCTACCCCTATAGAGCACAATGCAGTGTTGTGCACCAGGTATGTGGCAAGTCCACTAATTCTCCTTTACTGGAGGTACTTGGCAAAACTCAACAGAGAGTCTACAATGGAAGGATGCATAAGAATATATTCCAAATGGAACACTGTCACCAGTTCCTGTCCATCATGCACTGCCTTTGTCCATTGCTGGAGCTGGTGATGGCCAGGCAGTAGGTCTAGACTCACCTTCATGTCTAGTAGTGGTTACAACATGCATGCAGTGTTTGATCCCCTGCATGAGGCTCCAGAACAATATATTTATCTACTTCCATGACTTACTGGGTTCACCTAAAAGAGAAAGTAGGAATTTTTTTAAAGCAACAAACAACAATAACAAAATGAAAGGTATCCCTTGAGGAAAATATTTTTTTATTTCCATTGTCAAAACTTTGTATTTTGGATTTTCCGAACTGTAGTCTTTGTTTTTGAGTTGTTATTGCTTTTTTGCAGTTTTTTTTAATAGACACATTAGATTCATTATTAACAGGTGTTACTCTGCAGGATTTGTGAATTATATATACATCATGTTAGACTAATGAAGTCTGGCAGGACATACACAGTCTGTCAAGATGGCAGTTGGACTTCTCTTGCCCATAGCATTGGCACCAGACTGTCAATGACAGCTTGGTCTAGTTCCCAGACACCCACTCACTGAGATACAAACTTTCAAACAAAAATGTACAAATGCAAACACAAACATATAGGGGTGTATTTACTAAGCGGGGAGATTGCAGTGAGATTGAAAAGTGGGGATGTTGCCCATAGCAACCAATCAGATTCAAGCTCTCATTTTCATTTTACACACTGGAGAATGGGAACTCAAATCTGATTGGTTGCTATGGGCAACATCCCCACTTTTCAATCTCACTGCATTCTCTCCACTTAGTAAATATACCCCATATACGTGAATAAAGGTGTCAACGTTTTCCTTTCCCTTAGCTTCCCTTCCCCTTTCTTCTCTCCCCCCACCACCAAATATAAACCATACCTCCCAACCGTCCCGCTTTTGGGTGACTGTCCCGCTGTCCCTCCCTACTCTCAGTTTCCCGATAAGGTGACAAACTTTGTTTTTAGCATAAAATCAATTTAAATGTTAACATTCGCTGTGGTTGCTGTGCTAAAAAAGATGCTGAGTCCAGGACGGGCCTTATTTGTCCTGCTGGCGGCAGGGAGGTATGTAAAATACTCATTACTGTGATAGTAATCCTGTTTTGCAGGCATGGTTTGCATGTCATGGATTTCAGAACACTCCAAAATTTGTTATAAAATATTGTGAAGGAAAAATGTCTGAGTCCCATCAGGGAAAATAATATCACGCAATGTTTTCTCTTGCTAGGTTCTGTTTGAATGTATTGCATTTCACATTTCGTGCAATTCTTTGACGGTAGCGACATTGGGTATTAGAATAAACTGATGACGCTGAAACAAGCAGTGAGGAGTAGCGAGGAGTTTAATCCCCTCAGTGTTCATTGATGACCAGCAAGGATCGGGATAATGAAAGTTGCTATAGAACCACAGCAAACAGCCGCTTACTAATGTGAAATGTGAATAAGCTCTTACTGACGCACACAATAAATAAATAAAATAAATAAACATTTATTAGCCTCCTGTCTAAGCTGAGGGTTCTCACCATTGCCTCCCAGTACTGTGGGGAAATCTTATACTTGAAGATATTGCTAGTACATGTTTGTATGTAACACCTTTAATTTGAATAAAATTATCACTTTGTCACATTTCAGTTTTACATTCTTGGGTGCTGAAGTGTTTTCCGCATTAAATTAGCAAACGAATGTATATTAGATGAGAGTGTCATCTTTCACCCAGGGCACTAAAATATCTAGTTCTATCTATTTAATATCTAGTTAGAGGTAAGTGATGGGCATGTGTTTTATATGCATGTCTTTTGAATGTGTCTGCTTTTCTCTCCTGTTCATATTATTATCATTGTGTGTATATTTGTGTAGGTATTATTAATGTCTGTCTTTTAACTGTCGCTAAATCATACCCAACCCTAATGACCAAACTAACAGCCTTTCCAATTAAAAACCATCAAATAATAAATTCAAATTGTTGCCTGAAACCACCAATGATGTGGAGGGGATTCAGACTGGATTCAAAGAACAGGATTTCACTGTCAGATCACTGTGCGATTCTAATTCTCATTGTGTGCCGAAAGACTACGGAAAATGCATAAATTAAGATTATACTTAAAGGCTTTGTCAAATTTGGATCTTCAGAATCTAGATTGGTTCTGGAAGTTGGCAGCATGCGCATTAATGTCTGGCGGAACATTTCTTAAATCTGAATCCAGTTCAAAGTAAACACTATATTCACAGATTTCCGAAATGCATTGATATGAAAATAGGTCTTAGTTGGTTCTTGTTTTCTTATAGACATGTATCGGCACAGTATATTTCTCTAGAATATCTTACTTAAGCTCACCCAGCGTTTGAGAATAACAGTAATAACTTTGGCTAAAGAACACCACAGAGATTCCATTCTGACATGCAAAGTGCATCAATGTAAACTGTGCGCATAGAATTGAAGTTGCGAGGTGAGAGTTTCTAGATCATGCCTATATTACAGTTGAAAATTAAAGCTGATCAGGACTATCAGCACAATCTAACCACTTTTCCAATGTGTATAAACATGGCTTTATGGCTTTTCCAGGTGTCATTTATCACCTGTTGTTGCTTTTACACTCAAACTCCCTTTATGACAACGCCACCTATACCATAACATATTATATAATTATATTATATTTTATATATTTCGATGCTTGATACAATTACTCCCTGGATTTTTTAAGAATCTCTGAAATAAAATGTACCATTTTAGAACAAAAAGTATTTTGTATAGGACGATGTGAAGAATACCAGTGCACCCAAGTACAGAACACTTTTTACTTTCTCTTTTTTNAAATTTTGATGTCATTTTATTCTTCTAAAATACTTTCTTATAAAAGATAAGCACTGGACAAGTTGCCAAGATTTTTTTTTTTCTTTTTAATTTATGACTTCCAGCATTAAGTCATGAAAAAACAATATATTGTGAATTGTCTTTTCTACAATGCAGCTGATCAAAGACCACTCGGCATCGATGAACCTGTGTGAAAGATTCTGTAAGTAGCTAAGAGCCTTTATTCTCTAAGATGTTAAATCACATTTCTGCAACGAATGAAAGGCCTCTTCAGTTCACACTGTGTTTGTCATGTTAAGTAGACTTGTTTTCTGTCTCAGAAAGAACTTCAAAAGACAAATGTCAATTTTTTTAATGGGACATTTAAACAGGTGTGCATTGTGTATAGAGACTATATTTATATTGTGTTTGCACATACACACTTTGCAGAAGGCTTCTGACCATTGGGATATTGTGACTTTGGCCGGTATGATCAGTCTTATCATTTGCTAGGTCAACCATCCAGTTTAATAAACAAGTGCTGCATCTAAATAAATATCGGTTTAACAGCCACATTTCTATTCTGGACATTGGCAATTCCCCCGCTGAGGTTATATATACCTTCCACTTATTGTGCAGTGGACGGAAACCTACATCTTCTGAGATACAATATGCAACCATTGTAAGAAAATATATGTGGATGTCTAGATTGTGTATTTATGGTCAATGATCTTGAAACCAAGATAGTGTTGCATAATACATTGAGTCATTTTTCTTCTAATGGACTGATTTAGTTGTGTAGTTAAATTTCATTAGTTGCAAACAATATTAGAGTTGAGAATGTTTACGGTGAGAGTGTTTCCCAGCCCAAGTCTAATAACAGTAACGCTGGTCAGTATCTGTGTATAAAATGCAAAAATAAAGTATTCTACCTGCATGCAAACACTGACATTCATTTTACCTCCCCCGCTATTCAACATGGTTTTGCCCACTCTTGGGTAATTAAGTCAATAGTGCCTAAAGTCTGAATCTGGTCCATAGTCAACAACTACCAAACATGAATTTCTCGTGGACATTTTAGGATGACTTTTTATTATCCAAATGTTTCTGTTTTAATATTAATCAGATAAAAAGCTCCTCATTAGTGCTAATGGGGCTGGGAAGTTATTTACAGTTCACAGTTACTTGGACAGGTCTTAAATGTATCATATAGAGTTGTGGATAAAGCTGCTCGATAATGTGAATAATCTTTTCAAGCCAGAGAAATACAATGATGATTTACAAGTCAAATAGTTTAGCATCTTCCATGATATATCCTGTGTGTATAAACAGATCCTTTTACAATTAGTGCTGGGTGGAGGGGTTCAATACAGTAACAGTTTCTGCAGGATTTGTACAGTTCAGTAACATTATGCTGTATAATAACGTTGGATGGATAAAATAAGTAGAGATGTTCACTGACGCCCGTGTTTTGGTTTTGGTTTTGGTTTTGGGTCTGTATTAACTCTGTGTCTTGGTTTTGGTTTTGGTTTTGCCAAAACCGCCCCGACGTGTTTTGGTTTTGGTTTTGGATCAGTATTTTTTGCAAAAATTGGTTAAAAAAATGTTAAAATCGCATAATTTGGCTCTTTATTGTTCCTGTATTA
>JABWIB010015370.1:9477-21169 GCA_016617825.1 Platyplectrum ornatum
GTCGGATCTCATTGTTTGAAATACTTTATAAGGCACGGCTTATGTGATTTGACATTTCAGTGAGGAGAGTCCCGGAGAACCGTTCTCATGGGGTTTGAAATCTGTATTAGACACTGTGTAGTGATTTGGCAGCTATACATAACAGTGCTGTATCTAGTTGTGTGGTGTGAGTCTTATTGACCTGCATTGTCATTTATACTTCAACGCCCCTTATTATTACTTTCTGGTTTTCAACCATTGTATAGCAGCAACTGTAGTAGCTACACAGTGAATTGTTTGTTTGAAGGTGGGACAGTAAGTGTACAAGGGATGTGCATACTTAAAAATGACGCACGGACCACTTCCGTACAATATACACATGGTACAGTAAAGCTGGCCATCCATTGGAACAATGTTTGCATTCCTGTGTTTTGCTGCGATTTAGCTAACAATGTTTCCCTTNAGNAACGTGTTAATATCGCTGCCATACACGGCGCGAATGTCGTCAAAAAATAACACACCGCTAACCATGTTAGAGGTTTAAAATCGTTAATAAAACACTCGGTCTGCTACATACACGGACAAAAAAATCGCTGTGAACGCGCTGAAAATTTACATAATAGGCAGGCTTTCTCTAGACTGACAGGGGCAGGGAAAGGAAGTCTGAAAAGATCCCTCTGTGTACTGTTTGATGAACATGGGGACAAAACTTTCATCAATCAAATGTCTGATCCGTCCATAACATGATCCCTGAGTTCACTTTGCTAATAAGGCCGCCATTCACGAATCAACAGAAATTCAACAAATTCACCTCCATTGCAAAGGCCATTGTAAAGGCCAGTATGTGTTTCCGGGCCACAGCGTAGTCACCGGCTATTACGTCTGCATCTACAGCCATGCCCATTAGTGGAGTGCCATAAATATACAAACATCGCAATGTCAGTGGTGCCCATCCACGCCAATACATAGGACCCCCTGAACGACAATCAATCGGGAATTCCGATTGATAGATGAGTCGGCACCGACTACTGCAGTGTCGACAATCATTAGTAAAAAGCACACATAATTCCCATGAATGGCCACGAGTTTTCAAGTCACGACCGAAAAATCCACCTTCGCACCGACCATCATTCCCGTGGATGGCCAGCTTAAGGGTTTGGCGAAGCGCTTATGCACAATTCTGTATTTATTATTAACATTGTTAAACAATGTTTAGTGACCCTATAGTGTATTATAGTACAAGCAGAGTTTACTAGTACAAGCAGAGTTTACTTTGGTATCTATACCATACTATCCTCCTTCTCTTATTATGTGAACTGCATGGACAGAGAATCCTACCCATCTAAATGAACATTTTACTACTTCTCTCCTTTTCTCTTTTTCTATGGCTTTTTGTTTTCATTTAACCCATGACTAACAACAACATGGAAATGTATTACATAACACAATAATAAGACCTAATTATACAAAATATGTAAATAATTTCATTACCTTCCGTTGTGTTAAAACTTCTGTACTGCTTTGTAGTATTTACATTCCAAAGAAACAATTCGACTCTGCAACTTGGTCCGATAAGATTCTGCTTCCATTAAGAAAGAATTTTACTTTCAAATTAACAGAATTAATTCTCCCTTATGTTACAGTCAATAAAACAATAATTTGTTGCAGAGAGGGCTTTAAATAGTAGTTTGCAGATTACTTAATATATAAAATACTATTATTGTAGTTGGATGAATGGGTATACTCTAGTAATTACTCTGCCTAGTGCATATTTCAATCCATATCCATATCTTCCTGGCAGCAAGACTTTATAAGACCATCAGTAAACTTTTGACTAATATAAAATAAAGAAAAGAAGAATGAGAAGTGTGAATTTAAAAAAGGAAATGAATAATACTTATTGGCTAAAGCCCTATATTTAAATGAACAATATCATGTATATCATTTTAATCAGTGGTCGAAGTAGAAATTTAGTAGCAGGGGTATGGACATTTAGACTTGTCATAGAAACATAGAAAGTGACGGCAGATAAGAGCCACATGGCCCATCCAGTCTGCCCAAGTCGGTATGGACAGTTAGAAGTGGTGGTATGGACATTTAGAAGTGGTGGTATGGACATTTAGAAGTGGTGGTATGGACAGTTAGAAGTGGGGGTATGGATATATAGAAGTGGTGGTATGGACAGTTAGAAGTGGGGGTATGGACATGTAAAAGTGGGGGTATGGAAACATTGAATATAATAGAANTCAATNGAGATTTGTAGTTTTTCAACTACAGCGTTGGGAGAAGTGCCAGTATGGCATACCCCCATATACATCCCCACTTCCAGCCCTGATTTCAATCACAAAAATATGTCCAAACCAAAGAAAATGTATAACATGTAGCACAAGTCAATAAACATAATAAGATCTAAACTGTGAGATTGGAAAATTGTGCATGTTGCCCATTGCCCATGGCAACATGCCTCCTCTATCCATCGGACAGACACAGATGGATAGAGGAGGCAGAAGAGGAACTCTTCTGAAGGAGCTGGTCTGGATCAGAACTGACACGGAAACCCATTAGTCAACACCGAACATAGTAAGTTCTGCAATTTTTAAGTGGATAAGGTTGCAAAAAAAAAAGGCACCAGTCATCTCCATCAAGTTCAACCCTTGACTGTATTCGAGACTGTGTGTAGGTAAATAGTATGGACAGGTATAAAGAAAGAGTTATCCAAAAGGCAGGCCACAAAAAAGAGTGAGATGTGTTGGTGTTAGTGGGACTCCTGGGACAAGGGGAGGCNTTGCCAACATCAAGAGATGGATCTGGGGAGGGATCCCATCCAGAAGCTCGAACAAGGTACTCCGACCAACGGAACCACAACATCAGGGGGGATCTGGTAAAAGTAGATTAGAGGACATNTAAGGTTTCCATATGGTAAAAATTGGTGATTTTAGCCTCAACCTTCGTGACAGTGGGGATCATCCAATAAGATCTGACCCAGCACATAACAATCAATAGGGGGAAAGTCAGAAGGGTAGAGGTGGAGAAACACAAGGTTCGGGGTAAGAGATATAGGAGTGCAACAGACGTCCGAGGCAAGCATAGAGATTAACGACCAGAATGACTGCAGAAGAGGTCCAACATGCCTCACAATAACTCCAGCACATATAACATCCTAATCTTATAAGTAAAGTTGATCCAGATGAAGCAACAGNCAATCTGGTTCAATATGAAAAAGTTCCCTCTTGACTAAGGTAAGATTTTACTTACTGGTCGTAATCCTGGACCTCTAAAAATGTGTCTAACCCTCTGTACAGTCCTTGGGGCAAAAAGTTCCTGTGAATGGTCCCTGTGGCCTAAATTTACTAAGCGGTGAGATTGCAGTGAGATTGAAAGCCTTACATTGTCCAGTGTGTAAAATGAAACTAAGAACTTGCATCTGATTGGTTGCTATGGGCAACATCCCCACTTTTCAATCTCACTGCAGTCTCACCACTTAGTAAATTTAGGCCTGTGACTTTAACTGAATCACAATATTAAAGGGACATCATCAATGTCTTAGTCATTCTATTTCTGCAAATGGTAAGTAAAAAGTCAGGCACAACAAAGAAAGAAAAAACATTTCCNAATTGTTTTTATAAAAACCATATATTTCGTTTGATGTGCTTCAGCACTAACACATCGGCAACAACGGTAGTTTAAGAATGCAAGGACGGGACGACTTGAACAGCCAGTCTCCATAAAACAAATGAATAAAAATCTATATGCACATTCTAGATGAATTGTATATAACATTTCAAAGTCTAATTGCTTGTGCAGAGAACTCATATCACTGGAGATGGAGCCTTTACTTATTAGCACAGTTGAGTTACGATAACAGGACTCTGTATTATNTAGTTCAGTACATTGAGAGCAGCCTTTGGCATTTCACTCAGGAATGTATGGCAGTTATTGTGCAGGCCCCAAGGAAATATTAGTGTAGAATTTATAACAACCATGATTAAAATGTTGCAACTGTGTGCACTTAACTAGTGTGAAAGGAGAGAAAACTCATGCGGAAATGAACCGACACAGCTCCTTTGGGTTTTCCCAGCAATACCTTCTGCTATCACCATTAATTTTCATTAATGCGGAAATTAGATTCACCCCCAGGGGAGGTTCATCCACTTTTTGCCAGGAACTTTCATCCTTCAANGTAAAACACTTTTTAAATCTTCTTTATTTCCAGGCTAACTACCGTTTGCAAAGAGCAGAATGAAACGTGTTTACCTGAATGGTATCTAATTACACATCAGATACACAATCGATGAAACATAAACTCTTCATGACCTTCAGAGTCTAAATGGCTACTTATTTATTACTTAAGAGAGTTTGCCTTGGTTCATTTAAAGATGCAATCAGTGGAAATTTAGAAGAGGGGGTACGGACATTTAGAAGTGTCGTTATGGAAACACTGAATATAATAGAAAATGGAGATTTAAAGTTTTTCAATTACATCAGTGAGAGAAGTGCCGGTATGGCATACCCCTGTATACACCCCCACTTCGAGCCCTGGATGCAGTGTTAAGTAGTGGGACAGGGAAAGGAGTTGTGCGTACTGAGCATGTGCGGTGGGAGGGGTAGTATTTAGATACAGTAAGGGCTGGGTTTGACCCTTATGTTATCTAGCTTTGTGTGGAAACTAGAGCTTAAAGTTGGNCGGTATACACCGGTATGGTATACACCAGTATGGTATACCAACCCCCCAGCTAAAAGTGCGCTAGATGTGCACAAGCAGATCTGTCCCCTGGGCTGAACTTGTCACCCTGCCCGCCCAAATTACGCCAGGTATAAGAGGGAAATTGTGCGGTCAGTTGTTACACATTAGAAATTATAGATGTNACATTAAAAGTACAGTTATCCCATTGGCACTAAATTAGACATTACTCTATCCAACATGGCTGTTAACTCGATACCTATCAGACAGAATGCTGTAACACCTACACTTACTGTGTTACTCATTACAATACTATGTGCCTTCCATTGTACACCTCCACAACTTAAACTTTAACTTCAACCTGAAGGAGTTTAAGGGTAAGACAAATGGTACAGAGTATAAGAGGAGCAAAAGACAGAACAGGCCGAGCAGAAGAGGAGCCGGAGGAAAGACACAGGAAGAGGGGATGTATTATACCAGGTTATCCTACTCTCCCNGAGACTTCCAAATTTTGGGTACTTCTCTACAATCTCGGGATAGGTGAACTTAAGGTGATGGATTTCTCATTTCCAATGTTATTTATTACATAGAAATACTTATTATATTATATTAACTTTGCAATATAATCTGTGCAATTAACTAAAATGAAAACATCCAACTGACTGATCGTGAATTGACAAATTTTCTAATCTCATAAAATATGGGTTCCAGTTAACCATCCCGAGGAACTAATATCTTGTATATTGTGCTAGTTAATTTCTTTTATTATNCCCAACCAAAGCTTAAACACCCTAAAGAAACTCTCCCCTGGGATACCCAAGTCATGTACAGATAATCTTTAGGTTAAGTGTAAAACTGGCCCAAAATTGTCTAGTGTGTGGACTTTGACTGTCTGCAATGCTTGTATATCAAACGTTTAGCTTATGGTTTTATGTTTTAGATGACTAAACAATGGTCAATTACATGTAAGATCCATATCTGTCTGTTTCTAAACTGGTATCTATCTCATTGACTCTTCTTAGTAATTATTCACAGGCAATATCCCAGAAGAACATTCGACTAATGGATGCCACCACGCATGTCTTCAACATCCACTCATTCTGGTAGCATCAGTTTGGGACCCATCCAGTGGTTTCTTTATACAATTGAATATAAATTATTTAACGTTACAGTCAATATGTCTGTGGGTCAGACAGGACCACAAGCAGATATTGAGTTACAGTTTCATTTATGCAACTGCAGATAACTCAAATTGATATTGGATAATGTAAAGAGCACATACATTTCTGTTAACAAGGTCTACAAATGCACATGATATATTATTATTTGTAACTAATATTATTATTATTAACGATTATTTAGAAGGCACCATATTGTTCCGCGGAGCCGTACATAGTGAAAGTACATACATAGCATGGGGTACAGTGTTGGTACACAATACAATAACAGACATGAATAACTAGGAACTATGTAATATCACTTTCTGACTTTTTACATAATTAGTCACTCCGATAATATAATAGTGATTACCATCATTAATACAAATATCATACGTTGTCCTGCCTTGTCTTAGGGCTGGAATTCCCTTTTTTCCCCTCTGCTTTCCTCATGGGTGTCATAGCCATTTTGGGGTGGTTAGTCAGTTAATCCAAATTGGGAGCCAGTTCTAGCGGCTGGGACCAGGTTTAGGACAACCCTCCGTTAATGGGATTGTCTTGGTTTCTCTTTCTTAGGGAGTGGAATTTATTGAGACCACCATTGGAAACCTGGTTTAGGTTTAGTTATTTAGCTTTGACCTCTTCTGCTTCTGTGGTCATCTTCTAAATTAACATAGTCAACAATTCTCAATTGGCCTAATTCAATTAACTCTGCCATCTTTTTTTATCAATAATTCACGTCTTCAGTCTTTACTGTCTGAATGTATTGCCTGAATGCATAGGAACTGGGAAGAAAGGGGGGAGGGGGGTCTGTTTCTCAGCGTTTGGCAATTTAATGTTTTCAATACTATTTTACACAATACTATATATGAAACTGATGTGTCAAAAATCACCAGAAATATAAATTAATCCTGACAGGACTGGATCCAGACATATGTTTTATTGCACTTACGAACAAAGTTACGTGTGGGTAAAACCATGTTGAATTGCATGAATGAATGTCAGTGTGCAGGGAGAATACTTTATTGTTGCATGTTGCACACAGATACTGACCAGCGTTACTGTTACACTGTTATTACACTTGGGCTGGAAACATCATCTCTCAACTCTTATAACTTTTTACATGTAAGTTCAATAGTTTGTAAGTCTGGANATAGTTCTAAGATATTTAAGATATATTTGTACATTTGTACATATCAAAGCGCTGATATTATTAGATATTGTTAATATATGTCAAAGTGTATTTATTACAAAGAAATAAAGTAATATTTCTGTCTCCTCATGATAATAAAATGAAAACGCCATCCAGGAACCCACCTTACTCAGCATCCAAGCAAAAACGTAACTAATTGAAAAGAAACCTAAATTATATGTTCTTCGTCTCAATGCAATTTTTTTGCCCTTGGGAGAGAGGGATTGTAGCATGAAACCTAATAAGCATTGCACCGACAAAGGTGCCTAAATCTATCATCAATAGGAATGTTTAATCCTTTGAAAGGTAATTGCTTTTTAAATCCCTCCTGTACATGATCGACTTCTGAGTCCTTTCACAATATTTCTTTTATGTTTCAGCACCACACCCCTATTATATCAAACACCTAGGAGATGGTGGGTTGGAATTCAGTCTCAGGGGAAGCATTGTGTGAAATAACTCTTTAGTGGTCAGGGTAACAATATCGTACCGTGCCTAGAATACAGTCAGATGTTTGGCATATTTCAGTCTATGTTTAGAAATATTGCGAGCCAATGTATTCTTTAAATGTAATGATTGAGTANACTGAGTAAACCCGCACCAATGTTTTCATTATTTATCATCTTCAATACGTGTTTACTGCTTTATGTTAGCATTAATGTAGTCATCCTCCTTTACTCATTAAAGAAGCACAATGCCTATGGATTTAGTTTGCCACCGAAACAGCCCTTTTTTGACAGATCTGTTGCAAACCGGAGAATGACAACGGAGCATCAGTGTCGATAGTGGGCTTCTCACCAGAGTTTCATGACTCTCTCAGTGCCAACAGGTTCATTTTATGAATTCATCCTCTAAACATCCATTGCCCTAACCCTTTATTCCCTGCCACCTAACCAGAACCATTCCGTCCCTCCAGCCTAACCAGAACTTTCTCCTCTCCACAGCCTAACCCAAACCTTCCCCTCACAGCAGCCTAACCCAACTCTGCCTTCAACCTAAACCTAATCCTCCACTCCACCAGCCTAACCCCAACCCTCCCCACAGCCCAACCCCAAACCTCCACTCAACACAGCCTAACCCAACTCTCCCTTCAACCTAAACTTAATCCTCCACTCCCACCAGCCTAACCCCAACCCTCCCCACAGCCATAAACAAACCCTCCCCTCAACGCAGCCTAACCCAACTCTCCCTTCAACCTAAACCTAATCCTCCACTCCCACCAGCCTAACCCCAACCCTCCCCACAGCCCAACCCAAACCCTCCTATCAACCTAAACCTCCACTCCCACCAACCTAACCCCAACCCTCCCACAGCCCAACCCAAACCCTCCCCTCAACGCAGCCTAACCCAACTTTCCCTTCAACCTAAATCTAATTCTTCACTTCCACCAGCCTAACCCCAACCCTCCCCTCCCCACAGCCTAGTCCTAACCCTCCTCTCCCACAAGCCTAACCCCAACCCTCTTCCACTCCCCACTGCCTAACCCCAATCCTCCATTCCATAAATACTATTTAGAAACAGATATAGCCAACATTTAGCTGTATCTGCTTCGAAAAAAGGAATTTTGTCTATNTCCATATGTAGAGTGAAGGCATCCACCCACACCGGCAACTCTAATCCAATGGAAAATAAAGTTCCCTACACAGTTATGATCAGAAGTATAAGCGCATAATTTACACATTCGCATGAGGAGATCGCCATACATTTTACGGTGTTGTTTTTGCATTTTATATATATTACATTGCATGAATAAATTAAACATTTTTAAAATGGTTTTATAATTATATTTGTAAATTTAAAAAGGAAAATATGTATAGATTGGAGTCACAGTGTAAAAAACCCATCCTATACTTTCTCTTACTGTAATAGAGTCTGCACCAGTTTCTCATCTGTATGAAACACATTTTTAGATTTACAAGTGATCTTTGTTGTATCGCTGTGTTGCCTAATGCATCTTTTGAGTTTATATTCAAGATCGAGCCGGATGAATAAAACAGTATTCCTGCAAAGCAATGGGTGTGAATTATACCAGTATTGACACTATACAAGATAACAAAATTACATGACTGAGCTGAAAAAAATCCACAACTGATCCGAAAAAAAAGAGAGGAAATTGAAAGCATCCCTCCTCTGGTTATGCTAGAGCACACCCGAGCAAGCAGAACCGGAGATTCATTTTCTGCAGTGTTTATGCCATAGAGGTAAATAGAAGCCAAATAATACATTTCCTGTATGCAACTAAAACATGGCTGTTTGTATAAAATGGCAAAGTTTTAAGTNAAGTTCAATAAAGAATCCTAACACACGTTGGATAAATAGGGTGTGGTCTGGATCAGGGCTGGAAATGGGAATAAATACAGGGATATGCCACACCGGCACTTCTCCACTGATGTCATTAAAAAAACTACAGTTTTATTTTATTTTTTTATTACACCGCCATTTCNGTCACTTCGAAATTTCCACTTTGACCACTGATCTGGATACATATTGCAATTTGAGTAAGACATATAGTATATTGCTAAAAGTTCCAGGGCTAGATCGTGCAAGAATGGCAAAATGGGGACGGTGGCCACAACAACCATTCAGATCAGATATTCTTTAGTATGTAATAGGAAAGTAAAAGCTACAAACAGATTGGTTGCTATGAGCAACATCCCCATTTTTTTCATCCTGCAGTTAAGTAAATATAGGTCCAATTTTAAGTGGGGTTATGGAGGACGAGGGCACGGAGGAGAACATTTACCAAAATATTGGAATTCTGGGGGGGGGCAGGACTTATACAATTGGTGGAGTTTAGCAGGGGGAAAGTATTGGTGTACCATAACGGTGTATACTGGCTTACTTCAAGCACAGATATATAACCTATATTCTATCTATAGTCTATGTTTTCTACCTCATGAGAGAAACTAAAAAGATGCCAACTTGTGGGTACGGCAGAGAGGGTGATTCATGTAATTTATCCAATTTACACCAACTGCATGCGTCAACCAGAAGTCTGGATATCGGAAGTCTGGATATGGTGGCATATCTTTAGANCTTAACTTTCACTCCATAAGAATATAGAGTCAAATACATTGATGCTATTTCATGCCCATAATATCATCCAGCCATAAAAGCCATTATTTAACAATCATTAATTCTTCTGGGTCAGGACGTCATCATTCCTTCAGAAAGGTCTCTTGTCCTTTATCACCCTTTATTTCCCTCCTGCGTTTTATTGCTTTTGTGTAGGGATTTATGCTATATAACTTTACGACCACTCTTTCACTCTTATTATTTGTAAGTGTATACGTTCCTGCATCTTATAAAACCCATACTGAATTAGTCCATAGCTAATATAATTATCATTTTAAATACGTTTGGTTCAAGCTGCTAAATGCATCACTAAAAAATATTTCACTTTTTTCTGTATGTACATAAAAAAACACGAAACACCTTGGAAATGATAATGCAGCTTTCTGGTTTCCTTCCCACTCCACCCCCATCACAATCGCAAAAGCAAACTGTAAGGATTAATAAACACTGAAATGCGGGGACACAACACAGGCGATTGTTTTATGTCGAGTTATAGTGTAAGTCAATGAGACATATAATCAGTAATAATTACCAATGATGTTAATTATGAGTAAGGAGAAGGAGGGTAAAGTTTTATAATTCACTAAACAAATTCACCTATGGAAATATGGAAATTCTCCGTTTAATCATGTTTCCGGGAGACTCCTGAATTTTGGCCGATTCCGGGATACCGGGAGGCATATCTCCCAGGACCAGGGCTGAGGCAGTGATCTGAATGAAATTGCTACTATGAATGGCCGGTGCTCGATAACATCACACCCACCCATTCATTGCAAATGCCTCGCTTTTGCCATTCAGAGGATACCCGCCCTCCACCACACCTCCATGCTGCCGGCTCTCGGTTTCNCCTGGGAGACAANAGCTAAAGGTTGTTAANCCTATGTGTTTAAATCTTACTTATCTATATTGTGTGTTTTTTTCTTGCAACTGGGTTACAGTGGACATAAAGTTTGGTAGATGGCACTCCGATTTATATTTATATTATATCCATATAATATAAAGGCCAAAAAGGGATTTTTCCTCATAGAAAGTCATTCCTGGGGGATGGCAATTACAGAGTTGGACAGCGTCTTGCAGGTAGTAAAGCCACCTTGCTAATTGAGGAAAACAGCTGCTCCCAAGTTTTTTTGCCAGCCGCCATAGATTAGATTTACACTTGTAGCAGCGAGAGGAGCTGATGGAGACAAAGAGATAGCATTCTGTTTATTTCTATCCCAGCCTGATTGATAGCGTTTCCAGAAAATAATAAACCAGGATGGACTGTAACACTTTGAAACGAGAAACAATGTGAGAGCATTTGGCACTCAAGCCACGGATTAGATGGAGGACAGTAAAATGTGAAGCGGTGCCTGTGAACGTAGCCATCTGTCAGATGGATTTTGATGAAACGATGGAAGTAATGCAGCTGGCTGAACGGATCATTTCTCTTAAAAATGAAGATGCTTCGATTTGTTCCTACAAACTCCAGCTGCTGCAATCTTTTTTTTTTTAGCTTTTTAAAGTACCGGTTTCAGTTGCTAAGTGGATCTATCTGACACCAGACGGCTGCACTTCAGAACTGCAGCCTCCAGTGGAACGGACAAAGGCGATTGGCCGGATGGGCCGGAG
>JABWIB010015376.1:5666-17043 GCA_016617825.1 Platyplectrum ornatum
ACTATGCTAATTCACTCATGCAGCAAAACCAGAACATGACTGTACAGTTCCTGTAGAAGCAGCAATATTGCAATATTGCAACCCTCTGAGACTTTTCATTTAGTAAGGTTATCTATGTTTCTTTATTTTTTTTGTCAAGGCACAAACATACATGTACAATATTGGTGATGCATGTTATACCAAAGTAGTCAAGAGTGTTTTGGTATTTATCAATGCTAATATGTGTGGATTTTAGATTACTATGGTAACCACAGACACATTACATATGAAGGAGAATGGGAGGGGAGAGTGTCATATTGGGGAACAAGTAAATGTTGGTAATGCAAGTCCAGGATAAGAGTGTGGACACACAAATAATGCACAGTGATGATAGCGGGGCAGGAGTGGATTCCAAAAATGTTTTATGCCCTGGACATTACTTTGTATAAAAAAGGCTTTGAATAAAGGGATGGTTCTGGCCACTTGGTACAGGTACAGGGATGGTACTTGCACCTGGTACAATCACAGGGATGGTACTGGGTTCTTGGTACAGAGATAATACCTGGTACAGGGATAGAACTGGGCACCTGGTACAGGAATGGTTGGACCAAAAAATGCTAATAAAAGAGTGCCACAGCTAAGAATCTCTCAATGTAAAGGTGATAACCCTAACAGTATTGAAAGCGGTGCAATATGATTTTACACCGCTTTGCAAAATCATATTGCACCGCTTTCAATACTGTAGTGCATTACGATTTTGCAGAGGTGCAGATTTACTCTTTTTGTAGTGGCTCCCAGATTGGGATCAGCCACAAATGTCTTTAACTGGATAGGATTGTTTCAGTCTCTTTTTACCACTTAACTGTTCAGGTCATTCTGTACAGATTACACATTTGTTTCACATTGCATAGATAAAGGTTAATGAGATAATAAAGCATATCTAAAATTGCATATGTGTGTTCTTATATACTGGTTTAAATTCTCTACTGGGTGCACAGTGAACCAAGATAAGTTATAAAATTCATTACTTTAATGTTCCTTTAGTTTTATTAAACTCTCATATAGCAAATCCCAACTTTAAATGAATGGTTTAATACATTGAGTAGAGTTCTTTTAGACATTGAACTGGATTCATTTTGAAAATAAGAGGGAAATGTGACACCAGGCTAAGCCATGTAAAATTTTTAAGAAAGCCAAATATTTAGGAAAGCCATTTTATCCTTTGTAATCAGGAACAGTACGACCGGTGGTGCACCTGCAATTGAACATGGTTTTTCCCAAGTGTAACTGATTTCATCTAATCTTAAAAATTCTGAATTTGATACAGATTATAAGCCTTTATTAAGTTGTAATATTCTTTTTGAAAAAAATAAATGTAGAGGATTTAACATAAATAAATTACACACATTTGACAACCAAGGTATTCATAGCTATGTGTTTCCTTCCAGAAAATGTCCAAGAAGCAACAGAATTCACAGACAAAAGCAAAATACAGGACATTACAGCTCAGATAATACAACAAGGGCATCAACAAGGTTAATTTGAAGGACGCATGTTTCCACAATGGCAAAACTACCAGAAGAGACCTTGGACTAGATGAATATTAGTCAAGATTAAGGACAAGAGACCTACACATGTTGCCTTGCATTTGTGGTAATCTACACCAATGAAAACATGTACTACAGATATATTTGAATATGTATGGAAATATTTGAAATAGTATACATTGTCTTGACGTTTTCTGTAATGTAAATAAACTATTTATATCACATAATATAGTTTTTTTTTTCTTTTTAATGTATTTGTTAAAAATAATAAATTATCAAAAAATGAAAAAAAAAGTATTGGCATTTTAATATTTAAGAGTCAGTTTTTCAATGTGTATGATCAATGTCAAATGGACAGAAAATCATTTGAAATTTGAATGAAAGTTCTTTGAGACCAAGAACAATGATTATAGTCTGGGGCGACCATTATTATTTCTATCTTTTTAAAAACCAAACTGTAATCAGAGTGTTGCATTGCTCAACAAGAATAGACTCTCACTTTTAAACTCCATATACTGAATGAGATCCATTCACACTTTAACATTTTTCATTATATTTATACATTTGTAGTTTATAATTAAACTTGTGAGGTGAAAGTCAGTTAATTTGGGTGTATTCTGTGGTTACTATAATACATAAGTTTTGACTATTAATACAAACTTTTCACATGGTTTAATTTGGGTTGGATTTATAGTACAGCTTTAAAATCGGAAGACATAGATTCAAATTTGAGAACTTTGAATGGTCGATAATACAGAACATTGTTATTATACTGCATTCCATATAAAAATCTTCAATCCAATTAGCTGTATTTATGTAAATTGAACACTTGTTTAGGAAATAGCAGCAATGGTGCTGTGTACATTTTTACTGTTTTGGAGTTTTTTTTGTATTTTTCTTAAATACTTAAATATAATATCTTGTTTTAAGGTATTTGGCCGGAAAGAAAAAGAAGCAAACAAAAACCCCCCAAATACTTCATGTAGATCTGAGCTTAATATACTCAAAAGATTACGTTTGAGGATTTACTTAATCATGCTTAGCTAAATTCATTTATTTGTGTAATTTAGTAAGTAATCAACCTATTCCCATAGAGAAACTGTCAAAACATGACCTATTCATGGTATTTGAGAACTAATATTATTTACAAAGTCTTGAGGAATAGAAAATATGTATTACATATTTTTACTTAATAGGTGTTAAAAGAGAGCAAATAAAGCATAACAAATAAATATAATTATAATGTAGTGTTGAATATGCAGTGCATTTTATAACACACTATGTTTCCTGGTTTAAATATTATATATATTTAGACATGTTCTCACATTATTATCAGCAGATAGTGTAATGCATAGAATGCAGTCTTTATTTTCAAATCGATGTAAATGCACATACTATATACATAGAAGTTACACAAAACATATTCCAGCTTCTTTGCAAAAATCCCATTGAACAGCTACACTGATTGACAACTAAGNGGCCTGTTATAGACATTTGTCTGTCTAGCTGTATATTGTGAGACAGTCGCCGTAATAACGTGATTTTCAATTACAAATGAGTAATTGTTCTGGAAAAGAATTGAACCGGTAGAACACAATGATGGCAAATACATTTACATTTGAAAAGGAACAATACTAAAAAAAAACTATAATTTTGTTTTTTTTTACCAATAGTATTTTTTAACAATAGTATTATAGTATTATACTGTACTGAGGTAATCATTTCAAATGACAATGAATTTAGCAGTGGATTTTATGATAAAGAAGATAACATTTATTAACTTATTTATTAGTAAACAAACTTTTTTTCACTAAATTTGAACTGCACAACATGATTGAACTTCACTATCTGATGTATTCATAATCTGCTGCTATTAGCTTTTTATTGTAACTATTTTATAGAATTATTGATTAGCGTTTGACCTATATTGTTAATAAAAGGAATGTTTTGGACTATTAAATTAAATNATGTTTTAAACTTTTGTGTCAATAGATTTTCTATTTTGTTTAACAAACAAGAACCTCATAGGGTAGAACCTATAACATTAGCAGATCAACTGTATGAAAATAAATACAATAAAGTAGCTAATGCCTCACTACATTACAACTTAATAGAAATTTGAATGTAAAGGATTCAATTAGATTATGAGAAACTGATTCTTAACACCCCTAATTATCAAAACATTTAGAACCTGATTCAGAGCTGCACATCTATTTGTTTCCTAGACAAATGCGGGAAGCTTCTCTGAGCATGTGCAGAATGGGTGTATGTAGAGTTGAACGTAAGGCCTGTGTCCACATCTATCAGCTCTGCGTTAGTGGAACAGCGAGTTCTATGATATTAAAAATGTGAAATAGGTAATTTCCTCATTTAAATAGTTGCAGTATTGACTAAAAAAACAATTCAATGGGGTTTTAAATG
Source organism: Platyplectrum ornatum (assembly GCA_016617825.1). Taxonomy (NCBI): domain Eukaryota; kingdom Metazoa; phylum Chordata; class Amphibia; order Anura; family Limnodynastidae; genus Platyplectrum; species Platyplectrum ornatum. Next base: position 9,614 of record JABWIB010015376.1, read on the forward strand.
GTGCAAACACAAATATAAAAAGCAAACATTTAAATACATAGGAAACTGCCAAAGAATGCAGCTGTACAAGACAAAGCCTCTGCCTGTACTGCAACTACTATGGGGGTGAACCTATGGGCTATGTCTATACATCCTATACCCTGTTCCAATTGATGATTTGACAATTTCCTGGCTTTTTAAAGCCAGGTTTTTGTAGTGTTACTCACTGTCCAGTGTCTTCAGACCCCCGTTNTCACTGCTGCAGGGACCTGGGAATTTATGGTATGAATTTATATATTGTTTCATTTTTTTTTTCTCCATCTCTTTTTTCCATAGTATTCCACTGAAAAAATTGGGTCCGACCCAGGTCGCCTATTCACATTGCTGGGTGCCAAATGTTGGATCCAGGAATAACCCTACACTTTTACCCAGGTTCAAATCACTTGTCCTCTCTGAGATGCCGTTAACTTTTAGGTTAATGTGCAGTGTGAACTGGGTATTGTCCAAAGTTGTGTGTTTGTAGAGATGTACCCTACTTGCACATTCTACATGTGGTAAATCTCTCGATCAGGTTGTTAGTGCCCTAAAGCAAGTTAGGTATTCATACAGTGATTTTATTCTTGCTTTTTGAAATGTGTATGTTGTTAGGTAAATATATCTAAATACATCTATGCACATATGGGGCAGCAAGGTCATGAGTTTGAATCCCGGACATGACCTTGTCGGTGCTGAGTTTTTATGTGCTACCTGTGTCTGCGTGGTTTCCTCCAGATGCTCCAACTACCTCCCACAACCCAAAAACCTACTGGTAGGTTAGTTGGCAGCTGACTAAATTGTCCCTAGTCTATGTGTATGTATAATTGCCCCTATGTATCAATCCCCAATCTCCTTTACAATGTAAGCTGGCAGGCAGGCAGGCTCCTCTTCCCCCATCCATTCTGTCTGTGTTCCTCATTGTTCGGCGCTGCAGACACTGTATTGCCTAATAAATAAGCAGAATTAAATAAATAATCCACTATAGAGAACTATACTGCCAATAAAACACAGGTACTGAACAAGACTCTTGCCCATAGGAACTGATCCAATTCAAGAGCAGAAACAAATGTCAGAACTATCAGAACTATTATTTATATATATATATATCTGTTACGTTTGTTCTTTTTATATGTGTGTAATACATTTTTCTCATTCACTTCTAACTACTGCAATAAATGTGGACAACCTTTGGCACTCCAGGTGATGGTGAAACTCCCCGTAGTCTTTAACAGCAAATACATAGCTTATACATAGCTTACACCTGGCAAAGACTAATGCATGTAGCTTAAGCCTGTGACAGTGTAACAACCAATAGGTTGTTACAATTCAAAATATCTGACATGGCATATATTTCATATCATAACCAGTTATATATCTACTTTTGGAAAGAAACTTCATTTACAACAACATTTTAGAGCAAAATTGAAAGAAATAACTGTCTTCTTGTCTTTTAAGATAATGGAATACAATACTTTATATTCTATCCATTTAATGTTTGAGAATGACATACTATAAAAATCATTATAGATGAGAAGTGAAGATGAAATCTACTGTTTCATGAACAAGTTAATATATTTTTGTTTTTCTTTTGTGGAGTAAAAGACCAAGTTACATAATACACTGCGAACAAAATTATATGAAATGTTCTTTTGTTTATGGAATGGCAGGTGATAATGGTTTGTTGCTGAGCTATAGAAAATAGCTGGAATACTAAATAACGCACATTAGATTTAGATATAAAGTCATTAAGTAACATAAGTGTAAACATTGCATAAAACATACTGTGTATCTTTTCACTAAAGAGAAGGAAAAATATGTTTCATATATCATCATTCCATAAATATAACTACTTCATTCTTTTTCATACTCTTTTCAGTCTCCCTACAGGGGTATCTGATAAGTGTCTGGTATAAAATGTCTACAGTCATGTAGACTGTACAGTCATGTACAGTCATGTTGATAACAGAGTATTTTTTGTAGTATCCACAGATTTGTAAACCTATTGACATATAGACATTTGTTAAACCAGGGATGGATTTAAAAGATTACAAAAAGCTAATATGTGCTCATTATAAAGCTTTAATAATTTCATTGAATGTTATTTTGCATCTTGTCCAAGATTTTTTTAAATATATAGTGACAAAAAGTTAGAATGGGACAAGAACTGTGTAAATAATAAATATTTTTGTATGTGATTAATATATAAGGCTTTTTTTATTTCTAATGAATATTGGGTTGCATATTGCANAATAATCTAGCTGCTTTAACACTTCCAATTAGTCCGATACACTAAAAATCGCCTAGTGTATTGCCACTTAAAAAAGAGAAAATGGTGATAAAACGCCTNTAACTATATCGTTGATCAATATTGTTTATTTCAAATTTTTTTTTNAAGTATACCAATCTGCAGCTGTGACTTGGCATAGACAAGGTAAGTCTTTTTAAATCCTGTGGTCGGTGTAGCCAGGCTCACAGTGATGTGATGCAAGCCTGGCTACCATAATTACNGACTGGAGGATTAGATTTATTAAATGGAGTCACAGGGCCGCCGTCATAAATAGCGGGACCCGGGACTGGCAAAATTGATAAGACACGGGTGACATTGTTACATCATGACGTCCGTCCAGGCCTGGGAGTTCTGCCATGCAGTAACAACAGGGAGAATACAGATATACAGCTTCCACACAGAAGCTTTCTATCTGTATTCCCTCTACCACCGCTGCACACCAGAGTCTGCCGGTCTCCTTCTCTGTCCGTGTCCCTGCCCTGTCTGGGCCCAGGACAGTAGGCCCGGCAGTCCCACCCCTGTGGAGCCATGTTGTTTTATGGCCCTGTATGAGTGGAGGCACATTGTCAATTGAATGCTCTGGTGTTCCAAGGCAAGTGTCCCAATTAAAACCTGACTGTGCCTTTAACATTAAATGCATTTACATATTATGTATGTTCAGTTTATGTATATCCCAGAAAATGCCAAAATACAGTGTTTTAATTTTTGGGGGGAACAACAATTACATTCACAACACAATATATATTCTCAAATTCACAAATATTACCTGATTACATACCATACTATAGTTATAGCAATGTATGCTTATATGTAAGAATTATTAACAAAACATAAAGGACTAGCATCTGCTATGTGTATTGCAGATCAAGCAGACAACTGTACATTGCTAACATACTAGCTAACATACTAGATTCAATCCCATAATGGGGTACGACCCATATACTGATCACACTTTAATTTTTAGGTTCAGACATCACTTGCTCTGTTCAGAGCTGAAAGAAGGGCAGCAGGAGTAATTCAGGGTAATCTGCAGTATCCAAACAACTTTGCAACCCTGTATTGCCCACTCGTGAGTAAGTTGTGAGTAAGTCAATAGTATAGTCTAATGTCTTTAACTCCAATATGTCATTNCTAAGACATCCTGTTAAACAGCTGAACATGTATTTCATATCTAGATTCCCAGCTTATTAATTCCATCATTTGTTGTAGCTTCCATTTCATAATAGGTGAGGTCAGCCAGATGCACTATTTGTCGAATCTGTGTAAAGTTGAAATAGAGGTCCTGAGAGCGTGGGGCCAATATGGTGATCCCAGTTCTAAGTGCAGTAATGTAAATATATAACAAAGCTAGGAACATGCCTTGTTTTGTTATGGCTCTCATATTATGTTGTTGCATTTTTATCTGAGGTTAAACAACTTCATAAATATCAGTGACAAGTGTAAAAACTGTACATTCTACTGTAAAATAGAATTTGAAATGTGTACAATATATCATGATCATATTCTTTATAAACAATATGGGCTGTAAATCATGTAACATACCAATAGTATGAGATAACCTTGAGGCATTTTCAATGACTCATGTTCAAAAAGAGCTTATTATAGTAAAAGCTTGTCAGACAGCATATGTCAATAGCTCCAGAATTTAGAACTTATGACAATGTCAGCAAGTCACCAGCTNTTAGGACAAACATTACAACATGAAAATAAATCAAATAATACAATTCAGTCACAACTTTTGAAGTAGCTTATTACATTAAAAGCTGCAGACTATATTGAACTTTAAAAGTCATAAAAGTAGGAGGTATTCAGAAAGTATTTGCAATATTCATTACTGTAATAAAATTCCCTGCAGAATCTCTGACATTCACTTTCTTTAATCCCAACCCAAACTATTATAATGATCTGTTCAGTATAATCACAGAATAAAGAAAATGGCATTGCACATATTTATATTTAACTAATGTACAGAGATTTGGATGTGGAATAGATAACATCTAACCAACTATTTCCTAATTATACTAAATGCTTTTACAAGTGGAACTTGTCTCTGTCACCAATTGCCACAAATAATAATAAAGAAATAGATAGTTATAAACAAAAACATCAATCACAAAACCAAAGAAGGCAGCAGTGAAGACTGCATGTCCCAGAAGATAGCTAAACATCTAAAAATAAATTCCACATCATTAGAAATGCAGAAAGGAACCATTTCTAAANACACGGGCCAAGGGGCCCTTGTACAGAGCCATAATAGAAGAAAGAAAAAAGCCCCCAAACCCAAATTTCACCAACACCTGTCCCATGTAGTCCCAGTGTACTATCGAAGGCTTTCTCTGCATCCAGCAAAAGGAGAATCAGTTCCTCACGAGAAGCAGAGACCCAGTCGATCCAAAACCCGTCTAGTGTTGCCGGGCCCCTGACGACCCAGAATAATCCCAACCTGGTCTGGGTCAACCAAGTGCGGCAGAAGGGGGCTCAGGCAGCCAGCAATAACCTTAGCAATCATTTTCTTTTTAAACATTTTTATTGGAGTTCAACAATACAAAAACAAATTATACCAAAAATGTGCCAAGTACAATCAGGATAAATAGACAATGCAGGCTAAATAGTAGCATGTCATAGACATACATATAAATGAGGGGGCCCATGGATGAAACCGTCACCAAGGAACCAGACATCAACCTCGGGTGGGCTGCGATAGTCCGTTGATTAGTCTGTGGTAAGCCGGACCGGGGGTCTGAGAGAAGTATCCTGGCATCATACCAATCTGTTCGCTGAAAGCATTTATGGAAAGGGGCAAGGAATCTATTTGCGTCTCCCAACGTGAAAACAACGCGNCCATGCCCATGAGCTTAGTGCGGAACAGTGACATGGTTGGGGGCTCCCTGTAAATCCACATATGTAGTATACATTTGCGGGCCACCGCAGAGAGTATTAGGAGCAACTGCTTGCAGGCCTTTGCACCCCATATTGCTGGGTCCAGTATGGCCAGGACAGCCCATTGCGGCGTCAGAGGAGCGTAACTAAGCAGGGTATTAGTAATATAGGCTTGAACCTGCCGCCAAAAGCGTTTGATCATCGGGTAATCCCACATACAANGAAGGAAGGTCACAATAGGCGCGTGGCATTTGGGGCATTCAGCGGAGTGGGAGAGACCCGCTGCATGACATCTGTGGGGGGAGAAATATCCCCTGTAAAAGATAGTAAAGAACATTTCCCGGTGCATATTGGCTTTGAGGATGGAGCAGGAGTATAGGAATGTTTTGAAAAGCAATGCTAGCGGAACATCGGGAAAGGTGTCATCCCACTTTTGAAAGCCAAGGGTGTAGGGGTCCATGGACGTAGAGTCCCTCAGGTAGCGGTGGTGTAGGGAGATTAGTTTCTGGGGGGATGGAAGTCTATCCAGGAGTTTGTCAAGGTTATTAGACCAGTCCAACTCGGAGAAGTCATGCGTCACTAGAGAGACGTAATTGTAAGCTTGCGACAGGGCAAAATCGAGGCCATGGAGCCAGTCTCGGACATAACGAAGCTGGCAAGCCTGTGCGTACAACTTTAGATCTGGGAAGTTAATACTGCCATGTTCCCGGCTGCGTTGTAGAACATGGAGGCTAATCCTGGGGTGTTTCCCCTGCCAGATAAAGGAGCAGATTTTGTCATCCGCTGAGGATAACAGAATTGGCAGCATTTGCAGGGGATATAGCAATTTAGGAAATACAATCATCTTGATCACTGCTGCCCTACGCAGGCAGGAGAGAGGTAGGTGTTTCCAACCCGCCATATCTGCTGTTATGGAGGTAATCAAGTTGCGCATGGTGGAGGAGTATAGGGAGTGAACATTATTAGGAATCTGGAGGCCCAAATAGGGAATGGCATGGTCAGCCCATCGGAAACGAAAATTACCNAACCTGAGAAACAATATACAGTTGCAAAAATATCAACATTGAAGAGAAGAGTAAACATGAGATGTGTAGAGAAGGAAAAAAGACAGAGCTGGAAGGGAGGGAAGGTCAGGTGGCCTCCCCTCTGTGCCCGAGAGGTGGCANTTACCCAGGCAGTCCGGTTCAGAGAACAGAATGTGAGACAAAGCAAAAGAATATCCAAGAACAATGTGGAAGACAAATAAGTGAGCATAGTAAATCAAAAGCCCTAACTCAACAGGACATCAAGGAGACTAACAGTATCATGGCAAGCAAACAGGATAAGAAATAAACACGAATATGCAGTAATATGCGGAAAGCAGTCAGACAGAAGCCAGGGACTCAAGCAGGAGCAGAAGCAGGAGAGCTGTTACTGACAGCTGGCATCTTACTGAAGCCGGGGGGGGGGGACAAAAATGTTTAGCAATTTTTTTTTTTACTCTCCTGATGCAAAAGCTAGCATAGTAATCATGGCGGTTACTATGTTCAGCTTTTGTGAATTAAACTAATGTAAATATTTCCAGCATTAAAAATTGATTTTCATATTAGTTTCATTCACAATAGTAACTGCCGTGAGTACTATGCCAACTTTTGATGAATGAAAACCTGTAAAAAAAAAATGTAAATGTTAAAAAACTTAAAGGTTAATCCCTGCCCGCCCTGACAGGAAAAATGTTCAGGCTACAAAACATCAGTGGGGTCAAACTGCTCACTATACCCATATAGGATTTCCTTGAGGGGTGTAGTTTATAATATTGTATTACTTCTATTGATACAACCGGTGTCTCTGCAAATGCAACATGGCGCAAATTCTGCTCCTTCAAAAAAGCCAAAAAAGCCAAATTCCGCTCCTTCATTTCTGACCCCTCTGGTCTACCCAAATAGCTTTTTACAACCGTATATGGGATATTTCTAAAATCTGCAGAATCAGGGGATTACATTTTAAGTTTTGTCTCATGGGTAACATCTGTCCTGGTTAACATCAGAATAAAATGGATTAACATGGAAATTTTAAAATTTTACCCTCACTTTACTTTCATTATTGTTAAACACCTAAAGGGTTAACAAACTTCAATAGTGATGTTTTTGATAGTTTGATGAGTGCAGTTTTCAAACTGGGGTCATTTATGGGGGTGTCTGTCATGCAGGCCCCTCAAAGTGACATACAACGTCACCTTGCTCCTAATTTTTTAAAACTTTCAAATTTG
>JABWIB010015377.1:3939-15743 GCA_016617825.1 Platyplectrum ornatum
CAGTTACTGTTTGGCTACTAAAGATACTACTATTGCATATTTGCACAGTTGATGGCTGGTTGCTAATATTTGCATCTTTGTACAACTGAGGGTGGGCTGCTAATATTATAATTATTGCATATCTTTGCCCCCACAATTTAAAGTTACACAAATAATTATGTTTATATTTGTTTATTTATACAGGTTTGGCTGTTAAAGATATTATTATTGCATGTTTGCACAGTTGATGGCTGGCTGCTGATATTTGCATATTTGTACAATTGTGGATTGGCTGCTAATATCATAATTACTGTATTTTTTGCCCCCACAAAATAAAAGGGTCGTGCAATCTTGGGCTGCTATAGGAGCATTATTTTAAATAATGGTTTTAATCATATTAATAAATGTTATGTTTTAGTTTACTCTGTGTGTTGTTGAGATAATGGCAAATAATATAATTCGTACCTGCTGTTTAAGATATCCTTGGTGACTACACCGGTGATATGATATAGATGCTGATGCGTGTGCACCCTAAGGTGGGTTTCTAGACAGAACAATCTTGTGTTCTGGTAGTTGATAGTGTTNAATTAGACCTGGGTAGCACCGCTAACTTGTGGATCTGTGCAACCTTATCTCTTTGTTTTGGTGAATTGCAAAATATAAAATAACATGTACATAGCTGCAGAGAGCATAATAAGGCAAATGTGCATTGGCTGAGTAGCCTGATCCATGTCCAGCAAAAATAATCTATTCATGGGTGATACTGGGCTAGAGCAGTGCTGGTTCTCTGGTTGTCTAGTTTAGTGACTCTTAACCTTCTTGGGCCGCCATCAGAAATAGTGGGGCCCAGGACTTACAATCTCAGACCCGTATGTAAAGACTTCTGTATTAAATTTATGCAAAATAAAGATGACTCTGGATACAGTGGAAGGTGTTTAGCCCTCCCATGTAGCAGCATTCATCTTCACATTCTGTCCTGTCAATCAGAAAACTCTGTATCCATAATGAGAATCAGGGTCGCCATCACCCTACAGGCCCGGGCCCGGCTGTCCCCCCCACCTACTGGCATTGGCCCGGTGCCCTGTACTGGTGTTCCAGCAGTAGCCAGCACACCAGTACAGGGCACTGGGCCACTGCCTCTAAAATGCTGGACGGCCTCCTGTGGTGGCGTTGTCACGACCTCACTGCATCACAACATTCTAGCATTATGTGGAGGGCCCGGCCGGGCCCGGGTGATCCTGGTGGCGGCCCTGATGAGAATACCGGGATGGGTCAAAACAAGTTTGTTTTGCTTGTTGTACTGAAGGACTCTAACAGCACCCACACAGGACCCGAAAAGGAAGCTGTGAAGGGTACTTTTGATTTTATTGTGTGCCCTAACATTTCCTAACATTGAGCCAGATTCAGTTTATCTTGAGATAAATGATCTTACACCAGGAAGAGGGTGCTGTCTTTTCTTCTTGTTTCCCTGCCATGGAGAGGTTGAATATAAGACCCAGGGTTAACCAAAGGAGATAGAAGAAAGTTACGTAGAAAGCCACAGAATGGTTACTGGTAGCCAGCTTGAGCATGAAGGGAGACAAAAAAGTACACAAGTACAAAGATATCTTCATATCTGCAGAAGTCCTGCTCTGATTGCCAGGCATCCCGTCCAGCTGATTGTACAGGGTCTGTCTGTCATACTCACCTCTCCATTGTCAGCAGTGAATGTCTGGTGAGTATTGTTTTTTATGCTCACATATTTATTGTGACACTGATTATAAAATCGGGGCTACCGTTTTTCAACATAAAAAAAAAATTCTTGCCCATACTGTAGGGTTGATTTGTAGCTCAATCCACAATAATTGTGGATTTGGGATAATAATCACATAGTGTGTGGCCAGTTTCATTGTGTCTCTACTCTCTATAGTGAAACAGGTTATCTGGGCACAAATGAAAAACATAGCCAAATGTACAGTATAATTTCTTGTCCTATAAAAATAGAACCGCACATTATAATTGTATCAAAATGACTTTCAGAGAGATGGTAATCTAATGTAAATATGTGATTGTTTTAAGATAATCCTCAGTATTCCAGATACGTATATCAACCCTACTGTTTTATCAATAATTAGCTAATTGTGATTCACTGTTTCAATACTCAAGTCAAAGAAACAGTAACTTTGTAATCCTCTCGATACTATCTCCCAGATGTAGCGCCCCTCCACCAAGCTAGACTTTCATCACAGTGCAAGTTAAATGGATAATGATTAATCTTATAGAATACTGCTGTATTAATATTAATACAATGTCTCATTTCTTGCATAATGAACTCATTTGTATTATTAGTGTCATCCTCCCTAAACCAATGGCTGATATAATAGTGTCTTCTCTGCGATTATATTTCTCAGCTAAGATTACACAGTACACTACGACGCCGCATGCAATACATATTAAGTAAAAATTAAATCTAAATTGTTGGTTTAATCAAGTTTCATAATATTAGCCTAACATATAAGGAAGACAAAGGAGAGAAATAATGGAACAATAACCTCAATCTGCTAATAATTTCATTGAGATTGTAATAAATCTACTATGATAGCATTAAACGTATGAATCTAGGTTATACCACCTACGCAGAGAAATGTCTTATTAACTCCTTAGCAAAATACATGCACAACTATTTTTGTCAAATTCCAAAAAAAAATGTGAGAACATTTTTATTCCTGTTAAATCAGCAATGTTCTAAGCTGTTAACTCCTTCGGGGGAGAACCTGGAAGCTTAATATGGTGCTCCAAGCTTGCAGCACAAGATCCTGGTAGGTTCTGTTGGATGTATTGCTAATTGTAACACTGGTCAGTATCTTTGTGCAATAATCAAAATAATTTTCCCTGCATGCAAACACTAACAATTAATTTCACCTCCCCTGCAATTAAAAATGGTTTTGTCCACTTGCTTGTGAGTTCAATAGTATGTAAGTCTGGATCTGGCCCAAACTCATCAAATATTGGTACTCTCTGATACGTATTTTGGATCATTGCACCCCCTGTTCTTATATTAAATTTGTAGGTTTGAAAGAATGGAACAAAGAACTGTCCTAATACATGGGAAGACGTGATTGCAAATTGTCTGTATTCAGATGTGAACCGGGGAAGTGAAGACTTCATTTTTAATACCATGATGAATTGCTGGGGAAGTACGGTATCTATTACATTATTGCATCTATTACAAATAGCATTAGAGTTAAGAGGTGACATTTCCTAGTCCATGTCTAAATAATGGTGTAACAGTAATGCTAAGTGCAATAAACAGATGCAAAGCATTATCCCGCTTACAAGGCATAACATTACTTTTACCTCCTCTGCAATTCATCATGGTTTTACCCAGGTGTAACTTTCCTCTCTGATTTTCAAGCCTGGATCTGTTATATTTACTCCTGAAGCTGTTTGAGATGATTTTCATCAGGGTACAGAAATACAGGTTCTCTACCATGATGAAAATCATCTAAGAACAATTGAAGTGTTGGTTACAGGTACTATATAAATGCAATAAATAGCCACAAGACATTTAGACTATCAAGAGTAAATCTTCTACTGCAATCTAACAAAGCAGCGCCAGAAGCATGCTATTTATTTTTAGATGCCAATTTCGAATTTTTTTATGTATATGTAAAATAAAATGTATAAATATATATACAGTATATATATATATATATATATATATATATATATATATACGCACAGTATTAATATATTTATACAAAATGTATTATATTGCTGCTTAAAAAATATTATTAACATTTTTTGGAAACGAACTATCAATGAAGTAAATACACCAGGCGTAACCACCATTTCTACTTTAAAGTGAAATACCCTGCACTTGCTTTCCTAGGGAAAGAGAATGTTGTGAGAACAGTGCGTTAATGTGTTAGGCTATACTGTGTACCTACTTGCATAGAGATCTTGTACAGCAGATGAGTCCACTTTTGGAACCTGTATGGGTCGAATATTTCTTACACTTAGATATACAGCACACAGAATATGTGCGAGGTTACATTCAGGTCTGGGTACAGTTGCAACAGGTGTTATTCTTTCAAGATTAGAAGCTGCTGTCTAAGTCTTCGCTCTTCACCGAGTGTCAGATTGTCAAAATATACCCAGGAGGTCACAACGCTTTTTTGGTCTTCATAGATTTTGACAGCCATAAGTTTTTTTTATATTTTTTATTCCAAGCAAGCATAGATTATTATCAGGACAGAGGCACTCTTTATGTGGCATTATATATAATACAGTACAATAAAAAATATTTTCCTTTGTTGTTCAGCTACAGATGCATCAATTTATAATGTTTCTTTAAAAAACGCCATGGTCCTGCCAATATGCATTCGCTGCAAGCTGTCAGTAACTCTGAAATGCTGGGTGGGGGTATAAATGCAGAAGATAACCAGAAGATAAATATTGTCAATGGCATGGCAACCTGTGTGCTGTCACACATTAGTACAGCCTATAGATACAATTCCCGAAATCTACATGTGGCTAGTCATGCTAGTCATGCACACTCGACATCGCGATATTCAGGGCTCGAAGTGGGGGGGAGGGGGTATACGGGAGTATGACATACCGGCACTTCTCCCATTGATTTAATTTAAATACTAAAATACTTTAAATTTCCACTTCGACCACTGGCATTATTTTAAAAAACATTCTAAAATGTCAATAAGTTTTGTAAAAAATTAAGTCATGAAATGCATTCCTCATTTTACTCTGTGTCTTCCAGTGTTTGTAATGTGTCACAGCTTTTCTTGGATGCCAAAGACATACGTCATACCTCAAAACATTTGCCCAGAGCAGACCGGGACAAATAGGCCTTGCCCCTAGTATGGCATCCACCACCCACCCACCTCCAAACGAGACAAGCATCGGCCACAGATCCTCAGCGAGTAAACTGTTTAGAAGCAAGGACAAGCATTTTAACAACACAGCGATTCCTATGGTGAGCTGTTTGTGAACATTGAGTGAGCCACTTATTGATTTACCTTGGAAGCATTGTTACAGAGAGTACAATTACCAGCAATACTATAAGACTTTATAAACTTTTGGGACTATTTTGCCGTGCTTATATTATAGTGTGGACATTTTGTGGAACATAAACCCTAAACACTGTCTATAAAAGTATAAATTCCACCGCTGAATACCAGAACTTCCATTGACACAGCAATTTTGTATGTGTTTATTCATATATGATATGTGCGCAAGTGCTACTATTTTATGCACAAAATAAATCTTTATTTTCTATTCATTTGATTGTGGAATTAAAAAAAAAAACCTACCAGTTTTGGAGCGTGGGACAGCACATCTTTTGAATATCTAACGTTAACATGCCTAAACTTGCTAGCTGTTCCTCATAACTCAGTGACTCTAAACCCCTTATCAGTTTTGTTGCCCTTCCCTGAACCCGTTCCAGTTCTGCAATGTCCTTTTTATGGAGTGGTGCCCAGAACTGTTCCCCGTAATCCAAGTGATGCCTCACCAAAGATTTATAGAGTGGCAAAATGACACAGGCATCCCTTGCATCTATGCCCCATTTATACATGCTAATATCTTATTGGCCCTTCTGATGATGATTGACTTTGCGCCCTTTTGCTAAGTCTATTGTCTACAAGCATTCCCATATCCTTCTCTAAGTCTTCACTAAGTTTTTCCAATTATGTTGAACCTTATCATCTATTTTGCCATCCAATCTTTCAGTTTATTCAACTTTCTTTGTAAAGGAACTACATCTTACTCTGATTTTATTACCCTGCATATTATAGTGTCATCTACAAAAATTCAGACTTTGCTCTCTAAGCCATCCCCAGGGTCATGTAACAAAGTATTAAAAAGGAGTGGCCCCATACACACAGTGTATGCAGACACACAAACAAACATATAAAATGTTTCTCCTGTGGACACTCCTGTGGACACTCTTAGAGGCCGACAACCTCATAACCTAATCCAGGGTGCTCAGAGTCTCCCCCTGCTGGCACCATATAAAACTGCAGGGAGAGAGACAAATCCTGAGATCTCTGCATCACTCTCTATGGGGTATATTTATGAAGCAGGGAGATTGCAGTGAAATTCGAATTTGGGGAAGTTGCCCATGGCAACCAATCAGATTTGAGTTCACATTCTCCAGAGTGTAAAAGGAAACTGAGAGCTCAAATCTGATTGGTTGCCATGGGCAACTTCCCCAAATTCGAATTTCACTGCAATCTCCCTGCTTAGTAAATATACCCCTATGTCTATGATGTAACCACCACCCCAGATGTGATTTCAGGCAGTGCTGCGAGACTCCACAGTACTACTGCATAAGGTAAAACTCAGACCCTCTCTTGCAGGTTTGGATCTGGACTTTTGTAGAAATTTAGGAACAAGGAAAACACTTTCTCCTTTGCGCTGTTTGTTAGTCTTCGAAATAGCTGAAAAATGTTTCAAATCGTATGTTGTGTTCAAATAAAATAACATTATTATGACATTATTGTCATCTGTCTGAACCCCTTGAACTAGTAACATATTGGAACATTTATTTGTGTTTGTGTTCTGCCCTTATAGACTGATCACAACACATTTTCTGTGTGAGCTGTTTTCTTATTCTTCTGTTTTTCATTAGGTTTGATGCTCTGTATTATATCATGTAGAGTTAATTGTACGGACAGTTTCCAGGCACAAAAGGATAAAGCAGTAAACGGCTGAGCATCAGTGTTGATATATTAACATATATTTTAGTATTTCATGTCCACATAGAATTTAACAACTATGATTAGGCAAATGTAGCAAACCTATAACGTGGTTGATAAAACCTGACAGTTTGTTTGATAAAAATAATGGAAGTACTAGAAAACAGGGAAAACATTTACATATTTCATTATTACATTCGCCTTAAGCAATCTCTTTCACGAGTCCTTTGTATTTTTCATATTACCACTTGTCTGCCTTGAATAGCCACAATAGCTTACACACTATATGCTATCGAAAATATACTTACAGTATTATCTTGTAGATGCTTTTTTATTACTTATATTTTACATTTAGTATTACATTCACTTAAATTGCATTATCCTAATCAATGATTGGTTGCTTTTAACAACTGTGCATTTGCATTTTAAAATGAAATGATTTCATTTGATGGTTTATGAAGTTATACATCTAGACTGTTTACCACTAAAAGAAATTGTGGGGCCAACACTGACTAATAGGTAATAACCCCTTCCCCAGTAGATGTTACATTGTTAACAATAATGTGGAAAATGTCTGTATTTGATTTTAATTCCCAATCCGCCCCTGCAGATAAGTGCCAGCTCTTACTTATTATTTTTTTTATAACCATTTCTCTTTCCTACTCTCTCCCCTGCAAAATCCCCCAATACTGAAACAGGATACGAAGGAGCTGACAGTGGCAGAGGAAGAAACCCTACAGACAACTAGGGAAATTTAAACCACTAATGACAAACCACTAAAGAAGAAACATCATAGGATGAAAGCACCGAGAACCTGGCTGAATAAACGTCTGAATAAACAGAGAAATTGCATCTGACATGATTCAACAACTATAAACAATATTAAATCTAAGAGCTGCTATCTTTGAGTCATACCTAGGCTTCCGGCATTAATAGGGCCCAATAATAATTGATTATCATATAATTGGACCCTAGTGTTTTTCTGGTAGTTTATCACCCATCTCTTCTCTCTCTTCCTCTACTCATCTACCCATCTTTATTAACCATTCTCTGACTCCTACTCCCCTCTTTTAATCTCTGACACCATCCCGCACCACCACATGTTCATCCACACATCATTCCGTTGCCGTGGCATTGACTTCAATAGACACATTTTTTATTCTGGTAATGCCAGCAACATTATCTAGTCAGGTCAATGTTGTCNTTCACGTATCAATAAAGATCCTTCCAAAAATAGTATAGATTGTTTTAAAAAGGTTCATTTAGTAATTTAGAAACTTGTACACACAGTAACTGGCCATCAACACCTTTTCAAAATACTGACAAGTTGTCTCCTGTTTCCTTGTAAGCAGCGCTCTATTTCAGTTATGTAGCAAGGCATATACATTGTGAAAAGTCAGCACATTTTTGGAAATGCCACAGGGGAATAATATCTACTGAAAATGTTTGTAGTAAACTGCCTGGAGCTATGGATCTTTAGTTTCAGTTGTCCTGCAGAATGAAGAAATACCTTGCTTGTAAAAGTCACATGCATTAATTTTGTGTACATAAGTACTTGCTGTTTATTTAGTAATATAAATGCATCCCCCAGTTAGAAAGATACAGATTTCTTTATACGTGTAACACTGAAGAAAATCTACCTGTTTTCCCAAGTGACACATGACTGACATCAGACACTTCACTCCATGACTGGAGCAATTTGTTTCTCGATGAATTTGAACTAGATATAGTAAAACCGAATAAATAGTAGAGAAAGCTTGTTGTACAGTGCGTCAAATGCAGACAATGTTTGAATATTTAATATTGGGCCATTGATATATTTTATTAAAGTGCTATGTTGTATTTCTTGATTCTTCTATAGAATAGTTTCTTTCATTGTTCTTAAAGTGCTTTTTCAATTCAGATCCACAAAATGTTTTCTTAGTAGTGAAAAAGAAAACGATAATTTAGTGGGACTTTTTTCTATTAATATTCTCATAAAACTTACCTACATATAAGTTTAAAAAAGGTTATTAGTGTATAGCAATTTCTTTTAAGTTACAACCTTATTTTCTTAATGCATTCCTCCTGGCTTTCATACTCAAGGCTGCCAAGAGTGGGTAATATTTTCCTGGGCCTGAGATGACAGGGGGCCCAGAATTGAGATTCTTTAACAGCTTTTTGATGAATGGAAGTCCTGAAATGAGTCCCTGATGCTGCGCTGGTTAATAGAGAATTAAGAGTCATGAGAATGTTTCCCAAACCCTGAACTGTGTTTTATTAACCCTCCCTTTGTTGACCTGACCATGCCCTTTAAGGTGAGGAAAAGTCTGACCTCAAGGGTTAATGAATGTTCCTCTGCTGTGAAGGGACATTGTCAATGGAGACTTTCATATTTGTGTCGAATAAACCGCACAGACTATAATATAGATATAGTGTTTTAAACTATCAACTAACTATCTAATCTGCTAGATACGCAAATAAATGATTAAATATGAGGGGGCCCCAGGAAGTTGCTTTAACAGGGCCCAGAATTTCCCATGGTGGTCCTGCTTCTAATGGCAAGACCAGGAAATTGGCCATTTAGTTGTGCAAATGGTTTCTTAAGTCCCACACTTGTTTAAAAATTTTTTACTAATGTTGGCTTCACTTCCCATTATGAGATCCCACATACATGTATCCCAAATATAATGCAGTATTAAGAAGCAGTGGGTAGAAACATAATGCAATAATTAGCATTAAATGTGGTCACCATGGCTCCCAAATGTAAGCAAGTATGGTTCATATTGATGTGTGAAGGTGCTTCCTACTGAGACTTAGCATCCTTGCTAAGGTAAGGCAAATGACAAAAGGGGCGTTTCACAGGTTCGGGATTCAACCAGATGTAGAGATGTATGAGGTAAGTGTCAAAAGGTCAAAAAAATACTCAATAATTCTTTGCACCAAAATGTTATTGAACTATTACATAACTATAATTATTCATTTACATCTATCTACACCCAATTAAAATGTTTTGATTATTGTTTAAATAAATATTTCATATATTTAACATGTAAATATTAATTAAATAACCTGGCATATCATACGTTCCCTTGTCCCTAAATATTTAAGTAACCCAATTACCCCTAACAGGTTCTGCTTCTTATACTATATAAATTCTTTGTAGTAAGTTAACACTTAACACTTTACCTTCTAGTAAATATAAGTACTGTTATTCATTACATTCCTAATTAACTCTATATGAACATTTAAAGCAAATATAGATGGCGGTGTGGCCTTTGTAGTATAATTGATTGAGTTGATACAATGCAACTTTTCTTATGTTTAGATGAATGACAAACTAGCCATTGTTACTGGAGTATTGCTCCTTGGAATGAAATGGCTCTGAAGAACAGTAGAAAATATGAATATGAATGAGAGTTCAGATGATGAGGAAGGAGAGTGAAGTGAGTGAAGTTCTTAGCTCTTATATATGATGCATAATTTGACTCTGACAGATCCCAATAACACTGCACTCTTAGTTTCATAAATGGTCTCTCTTCTTTACACTAATTATTGGTAATATCTCTTCATTGAATATAATAAATCATAAGATAACTTTCCAAAGAGAGAAAGGGAGAAAGACACAGTCGGGCCCGGAATTCACAATGTCACTGCGGGAGGCCGCCTGGCTTATTTAAATGCACATAGACGCCAATAATGGTGTCTATGTGACTTTATGATGGCTGCCGGCAGTGGCCGCCGGGCGCCGGGCCACTGCTGGGGAGTGGAGGGACGGCCGGGCCCGGCTGTCCCCCCCGATGGCGGCCCTGGTTGTCTTTATTGGAGAAGAACATGGTAATTTGTAAGCAGTGAAATGCAGTGAATTTCAGCAGGACTCTTTGGTTGACTGTAGTCTTAGGACTATATCTATGGGCTATCTTTCCCTTTTATATAGTGAAACTAAGCACTGAAATGTTACGTCTATAACATGATTTTTCCCTCAACACAGCGAATCTCTCCACAGGTACTGTACCTACACTAGAGATTACTCCCTATACCTAGGTTGTACTGCTGCGCTGCTCCTCACTTCTCCCCAGTTGCTCAGCTCCTCCACTTTGCAGATATAATTCTCTAGATGACTCTGATTACCTTGTTATAACAAATTAAGGGGAGTTCTATAAGCATGGGTGTGACATTTCTTTTATAGTCGTATCTTCATTATATCTGCTTTTCAGCTACCAAACACACAGAGTTTGCACCTGAGGTGGAGTCCTTATAGACATGCAAACAAAAGAATTGGCAACAGACAGATAACAGAGGACCAGTGGGACCAACTCACTAACCAACTCACACCTACACAGATGGCTATTGGCCATGAAATGACAACATTAAAACTAGATGACTTCCCACTGCAATCCCTGCGGAAGTCCATGTGTCTGGCTTATGGGTTCAATGTAACATCCAGCCCGTCTGTTTAGTGTAAAATCCCCTCGAAACATCAGTCAGCACAGGTACCTTTCAGGCAATCAGGGGTGGATTGGGAATTCAAAGTGGCCCTGGAAAAAACTTAGGCAACATATTGGCAGGACCGACTATAAGCGGAGCTAAATAAAGGATTAGCACAGAATGAAGAACCTTAATAAGAGCCCTGAACATATATAACATAAATGGGTTATGTATAGTCACTTATGTTAAAGAGTTACAATCTCATACAGTATTTCACAATACAATAATGAAATTTACCCCTATACAACATAGACAGCATCCTAATGACCACCACCCAATTCAGTGAGCAGTATAGCTGCCTTCAACACAGAGAACATACTAGTGATGTCTATTCTATGCAATTATCATCCTAGTGACCACCATCTATTACTCTGATGGTCATAGAGGGGCAGCAGAGTAACCTCCTAATCCAATGACCTACCGGGAATATTCCCAGTAAATTCTATGGCCAATTCACCTCTAGGTATGGGAGTGATGCAGATGAGGTTGGAGGGGTTGGGGGAGCAGGGAGAATGCTGTGTGTGGGAGGTGATACGGGAAGGATAGAACAAATACATGTGGTGGTGCGAGAGGGTGTCAGAGATTAAAAGACGGGTCAGAGAATGGTTAATAAAGATGGATGGATGTGTAGAGGAAGAGCGTGGCGATAAACTACCAGAAAAA